>MCJB01001330.1:0-15660 GCA_002018475.1 Nicotiana obtusifolia | reverse complement strand
AGTTAACAAAGCAAGCACAGGATGCTCCTGCAGCTAAAACAATGTCCTACAAGGACGCTGTCTCAAATCTCTCATTGTCTCAACCTCTGCTTCAAGAGCAAGAGGAAGAAACTAATGAAAAAGCACCCTCACCTCCACAACATCAGAACACAACTCCAACCATAGACCCCATTGAATTGTGCCAGTTCAACAAACACTCATATGTCTTCGATGAATACAGACCTATTCTTTCTGAAGACGAATTGAGTGTAGCAGTTGAGGAGGACACTGAATGTAGTGTGACATCTGAGGAGGATCATTGCAACCTCCTAATTGATACTTTCAACGGGGAACAGCATGAACATGATATAATCCACAACTATGGCTTATCCCCCAGATCGTAACACCCATCACCCAGGTTAACTAGGAGCAGAGCTGCTAGGAGCGGCAACTTACCACCAAAAATCAACCCCCCCCCACCCAGTTTTGATGATTAGCACACTCATATGGAATGTCAGAGGTATCAGAAACTCTGGAGCCATTGAGAGGCTCAAATCATTGAAGCATGCCCACAATTTGTCCTTCATAGCTACCTTAGAACCCTTTCTGGACACGTCACACATTGACCAATTCAAAAACCAACTCGCCATGGAATGCGCAACCTCAAACTCCAACAATAAGATCTGGTTGTTCTGGGACAAGGACTTCACTGGCACAGTCCTGGACCGGGATGAACAGCAGATTACAATTGAGCTGACACATGTTGCACTTCCTCAAAGAATGTGTTTAACAGTTGTCTATGCCAAATGTAAACCTGTATTGAGGAGGCCATTATGGGACAAGTTGAGGTCCAGGTCCCTTATAATCTCTGTTCCGTGGTGTGTTGTAGGTGACTTCAATATCATCACCACCATCGAAGAGAAGATTGGGGGCATCCCGTACCAAATGAACAAAAGCCTGGAATTCTTGAGCATGATAGAAGACTGCAGTCTTACTGATCTTGGCTACTATGGATCCAAGTACACTTGGTCAAATGGTAGAGGTCCTAATTCAATAGTCTGGAAAAGATTAGACCGAGGATTGGCAAATGATAGTTGGCTGGCAGCACACCCCGCTACCACCATCACACATTTGGCATTTGCAGGCTCTGATCATTCCCCGCTCCTCATGGAATTAAATGACAGACGGACCAATTCATTAGATACTTCAAGTTCCTCAATTGCTGGACAGAAAATGAAACATTCATGCCACTGGTACAGCAAATTTGGAACACCCCTGTCTTTGGAAACCCAATGTGGATCTTCCACCAGAAGACCAAACTCCTAAGCCATGCACTTTCCACATGGTCGAGACAGGAGTATGGGGACATCTTCCAGAAAGTCAAAGACTTTGAGGATAAAGTCAGGGAGGCAGAGGAAACTTGGGCAAGGACCAACAAAGAAACAGATAGATTAGCAGCCAATGAACTCACAACTCAGTACATCAAGCACTTGAAAACTGAGGAGGCTGTTCTAAAGCAAAAAACACAATTGCAATGGTTTAAGGAAGGGGATGCCAACTCTAAATATTTCCACAACCTGATTAGAGGTAGAAGGAGGAAACTACATACACAAAATCAGGACTGAGGACAATGAATGGATCAGTGGAGATGAAGCAATTGGGTAGGCAGCCTGCCAGCATTTCCAAGATTTGTTCACTGATCCTGGGGGGTCTATTAGAGATGATCTTCAATCCTACATCCCGCCACAGGTTACAGAGCAAGACAATGATAATCTGAGCAAAGAACCTAACATGGCAGAATTAAATCAGGCAGTCTTCTCAATGAGTCCAACTAGCGCTGCAGGGCCGGATGGATTCAATGGGAAGTTCTTTAAATTTTGCTGGGATATCATCCAAGTCGAACTCCTAAACGTGGTGAAAGCCTTCTTTTGTGGCCAATCCATGCCCAGATATATGACTCAAGCATGTTTGGTTTTAATACCCAAAGTAGAGTTCCCTAATACTCTATCTGAGTTTAGACCAATAAGCTTGAGCAATTTCCTCAACAAGATCGTATCCAAGATCCTCAGTTTGAGGCTTGCTCCTATCCTCCCTAGAATTATTTCTCCAAATCAGTCCGGCTTTATAAAAGGCAGAAGCATCTCAGAGAACATTATGCATGCACAGGAAATTGTTCAAGGGATCAAAAAGCCCAATAGAGGTGCTAATGTAGTTATAAAGCTGGGCATGGCCAAAGCATATGATAGGGTATCCTGGTCCTTCACAGGTCTCATGATGAGAAGGATGGGATTTGGGGAAACATTCATTGACATGGTCTGGCGAACAATGTCAAACAATTGGTACTCTGTCGTAGTTAATAGAACCAGATATGATTTTTTCCATTCCACCAGAGGTCTTAAGCAGGGTGACCCCTGGCCCCCTCACTTTTCATTTTGGGAGCAGAACTGCTATCCCAAATGCTTAACAACCTCACACATGATCAATTTTTTAATGGATTTTACATGGAGAGGAGAGGACCTCAAATCACACATATGAGTTTTGCAGATGATGTGATTATCCTCACCTCTGGATGTAAAACTTCATTGCTAAAGATCATTAAAGTGCTGCAGAATTATGAATTGGCATCTGGACAACAAATTAATAAAAATAAAAGCCATTTCATGACTGCTTCCTCTGTGTTCCATTACACTAACAGGAGAATTCACCGCCTGACAGGATTCACCAGAAAAGATTCACCTATTACCTATCTAGGATGCCCCCTGTACACAGGCAGGAAGAGGATTAGGCACTTCAACTGCATCATCACTAAAGTAGTAAGCAGGATTAGAGGATGGCACGGTAGGATGCTATCCTATGGTGGTAGGCTGACTCTAATAAAACATGTTCTCCAATACCTCCCCATACACCTGCTCTCTGCTGTCACACCCCCAAAGGCAGTTCTTAAACAAATTGAGAAACTAGCCGCCAATTTCTTCTGGGGGATGAACAAGGAGAGGAATAAGTACCACTGGGCATCATGGCGAAAACTAACTTATCCACAGGAAGAAGGGGGCATTGGTTTGAGATCCATCACTGAAATTTGTAAGTCCATGGAATACAAACAGTGGTGGAATTTCATAACCAAATGCACACTGTGGGCTGAGTTTCTTCTCGCCAAATACTACCAAAGATCCCATCCTATGTCCAAAAATGGCATTCGGGACAATCGCAGTCATGGAAAAGAATGATGATCACCAAAAAGACTGCTGATTCTCACATCAAATGGAGATTGCATGCAGGAAACGCCAGCTTCTGGTGGGATAACTGGTTAGGTATTGGACACCTAGCCGGTTACAGACAAATAGGAGGCAGGCCAAGTAATATCAGGGTCTCAAATTTTTGGAGTGACGGACAATGGGACATTCAAAAACTCAATCAAATGGCACCTGTGGCCATGATTCCCATCATCCTTCGAACCAAGATACATTATAATCCCTGCCTCAGAGACAAACCAATATGGCAATCATCCACTTCTGGTGAGTTCTCTTGCTCATCAGCATGGTCAATGCTAAGGGATAGAAACCAGATCCTCTTTTCAAACAAGATGACATGGCACAAAAAGATCCCTTTCAAATGGTCGTTCTTCTTGTGGAGAGCTTTGAGAAACAAGTTTCCCACTGATGATAGGACGGCTAAATTTGGACCCCCCACTGTCGCAAAATGTGCTTGTTGCATCCGACCTGGTGTGGAAACAGTGGAGCATATTTTTCATAGTGGACACTTTGCTAAAATTATTTGGAAATACTTCAACGGGCCAGTAGGTATCCTTGACCATAGGCAATCACCGAAAACGCACTTAATGAAATGGTGGCTCCTGAAAAAGGAAAATGAGGTGCATAGCCTAGTCATAGATACCTTACCAATCATCATATGTTGGAACCTGTGGAAGAATAGATGTTCAGCTAAGTATGGAAGGAAAACATCCTCTGTGGCTAGAACACTGTATTCTATCACAATTGATCTCTTCCTTCTACTTAGAACATCATACCCCAACATAAACTGGCCACCAAACTGGATAGATACATACTATGTCATTGAAAAGCTAAAACACCAGCTCACCGCCCAGCAAGTGATCTGACAAAGGCCATCACAAGGCTATGTGAAAATCAACACTGATGGTAGTGCATTAGGAAATCCGGGGAAAGCAGGGGTAGGAATCATAGTGAGGGACCATCATGGACACCTTGTCCATGCAATTGCAAGCCCACTAGGAGAAGCTACCAATAATCAAGCAGAAGCAGAGGCAGCTTATATTGGTATGCACTGGTGCATTGGAAATGGGCATACAAAAATCCACCTGGAAAGTGATTCACAATTGTTGGTACAGTGGCTAACTGGTAATTCAAACCCACCGTGGACTATCAGTATGATTATAGCTGATATAGTCAGACTGATTCGACACTGCCAGGACTTCAAATGCACACATATTTTGAGGGAGGCGAACTGTCCAGCTGACACACTTGCCAAATTGAGTCATGAACTAAACACCATCACTCACTACAATGACCAAAATGATTTACCGGTACAATTAAGGGGATAGTTAAGTCTTGATTTTCAAGGCTTTCCAGCCTTTCGACATAGGAAATCTAAGCAAATCAGGTGGCCATCACATTTGATCTCCAACAATCATGACACTGATAATGCTTAAATTGTCGCAAGTATCTGTGAGAAACTCATATCCCAATAAAGCAAAATACTGCAGGTTTCCCACTTGCAACAGCTTATTTGCTTCCTTACTCCCATAATTCTCTTAAGTGTGCAGAAGTACTGCAAACTAGTAACACCAAGCTGCAGCAACTCTAAAAGTGGAGAACAGTGGATGCAAATTTCACTAGTGCAAGCTTCCATTTGCAGTAGTGCCAGTAGCCAAGATCAGACCTCTTTGGACAATATAGCACACGCACAAAGCAGCATTCCCAGAACAAACCTCAACTGGAGCAACACAAAGAGGCTAAAATATCAACTGCTCCATTTTTCCTGTCTTTCATTGAACTCTATTGATTTTGCAGATTTGCAGCAGAAAAAAATCAAAGAAAAGACGAGAATATCAGCATTCACTAGTGGTCAATGCTAGCATCAATACCATCTGGAATAACTGGAACATCAACGAGCATTATAGCAGCAAAAGCGATATCAGCAGTGCCAACAACAAAGCTACTTTAACAGATAACAACTGGCACCTCAAAATCACCAAATTGTGGAAACAAAATCACCCAAGACTGGAAGATAGAACAAGTCAAAGCAAAATTGAAGAATACTATCCTTTGTCATATAGCACACTTTTTGGAAGAATTTTGCATTTTGTTAGAAGTAGAATCAATTGTATAAGATGGACTCTACTTCAAATCATTCCTTTAATAGAATTAGGAACATCTAAATTTTGTACAGTTGATCTAGATTCAACACTCATTGTTTTTGTAAATATGACTGTCGATCCATCTTATAAGATCGACAGCCACTACATCACTATAGGTCTAACTCACCTTAGCTATCTAGGTACAGTTGGTCACCAAATATGGGTGATCAAGGATGTACACCTTCCCTATATGGAGGTCAGGTCGATGCCCCCCTCCATCATTGTACTTTCTATTATTATATTTATGAAAATCAGCCAAACTGCATTAGAATCTGTACACTGTTAGAATATTATCCAGTGGTATTAGCGTGTTATCATGCTCATTCTGGAGGTGGTATAATGCAGTGAGGTAATTTGTTAAAAAAAAAAACCCCTTCCAAACCCGAACTAACCATCCCCGCAAGTTATAAAATAGTAAAAGCACATACAGAGAGTCTTATTTATAGGAATGAAGATCTAGAAAGCAAAACGACCGGTCGGGTTGTTACATACGCGATCGCGATTAACTTTACGGGATCGTGAATAAGGAAACCAGATGCTCTGCAGAACCAGCAATGCCAAAATGAAGGAAAATGATCTGATTCAATCCAAAACATGCCTGATCCCCTCGGGACCACGTCTGAATATTCCCACAAGTCCGTTAACATAACACGGACCTACTCGAGGCCTCAAATCACGTATAACAACATCGAAATGATGAATCGCACCTCAAATCGAACTTAATGAACTTTTAAACTTTCAATTTCCAAAGCTCACGCCGAAACATATCATATCAACCGGGAATGTGCTTAAATTTTGCACACACATCCCTAATGAAATGATGAAGCTATTCAAATTTCCGGAACCACAATCTGAACCCGATATCATCAAAGTCAACTCTCGATCAAACTTATGAATTTTCCAAACCTTCAAATTTTTAACTTTCGCCAATTCGTGCTGAAACCTTTTAAAAATATCCAAATGCGAATCCGGGCATACGCCCGAGTCCAAAATCACCCTCTAGACCTAACGGAACCAACAAAACTCTATTTCGGGGTCAAATACACAAAAGATAAACTTGGTCAGCTCTTCCAACTTAAAGTTTCAATCATGAAATTCATTCTTCCAAACCTATTCAAAATAACATGAAAACCAAAACCGGTGATTCACACAAAGTTATAATACATTATACATAGTTGCTCATGCCCTCAAACTACTGAACGAAGTGCAAATGCTCAAAACGACCGGCCGAGTTGTTATGGTTGCAGTATGACAGGTGTCAAAGAACAGGTAATATCACTAAGAGAGATGAGATGCCATTGCAATCAATACATGTGTGTGAAGTATTTGATGTATGGGGAATAGATTTTATGGGTCCTTTTCCTTCATCTCATTCTTTTGAATATATCCTCGTGGCTATGGATTATGTTTCAAGATGGGTTGAAGCCATCCCAATAAGGAAAAATGATGCTCAAACTGTGAGCAATTTTCTCAAAAAAATAATTTTACTAGGTTTGATACACCACGAGTCATCATTAGCGACCAGGGGTCTCATTTCATGAATAGATAATTTTCAGCATTGTTGTCAAAATATGGTGTGACTCACAAAACAAGAACACCATACCATGCTCAAATGCAAGGGCAAGTTGAGGTTTATAACCGCGAATTAAAAAGAATACTTGAAATAACAGTTGGAATTTCCAAAAAAGAATGGGCTTCAAAATTAGATAACACACTATGGGCATATCGAACGGTGTTTAAAATGCCAATTGGTACGTCTCCATATCGATTAGTCTTTGGAAAAGCTTGTCATCTTCTAGTTGAATAGAACATAAAGCTTTTTGGGCATTAAAAGCATTGAACTTTAAATTAACCTCTGCTGGTAAAAATAGATTTTCTCAGGTGAATGAATTGGAAGAATTCAGATTAGAAGCTTATGAAAATGCTAAAAAATTTAAAGAAAAAACAAAAAAAAATAGCATGACAATTTAATCCGACAAAGAATTTTCAAAATTGGAGGTCAGGTACTTCTATACAATAGTAAACTCAGGCTATTTCCGAAAAATTAAAATCCAGGTGGACAGATCCTCACAATGTTACAGATGTTACTTCATACGGAGCAATTTAAATTCAACAAACCAATGGAAGTGACAAATTTAAGGCAAATGGTCACAGGTAAACTTATATTTTGGAGGGCATTTTGAGCAACAACCATCTATCACTTTGATAGATTGATGAAGTCTACAATTAATAAGTCGAGCTGACGACGTTAAACTCAGAACTACGGCTCCTTACCCGTAGCCATTGAGGGAAAAGCTATGGAGTCTCATAAGTCCAACAATAGATTTAAATAGTTAAATGCTTAATCAATTAATCTGGTTAATATCTAGGTTATTGTACAACCAGAACATCTCATGAAGGCCTCTACAAAAACAGAATCACCTACAGAGGAGCAACTCCATGGTGATCAGTATGCCTAAGTAACTGGTTAGTTAACCATTTAATAATGCAATTCATATGTCGGTACAGGTAAATTTTTTGATTTATATTTAAATCAAGAACATATGGTAAGGTATTGAATTAGTTTAGTGTGTTAAATTTTAAGTTATGTGATTAAAGATATTTGAAACAAAAAATTATACTTTACTTATAAGTAATACGTTTTATCATAGATATGAAATGTATTACTCACCCTGTTTCAAATTAGATGAGTTACTTTACTTTTTAGTATGTTTCAAAATAAATGATACATTTTTAAATTTGGAAATAATTTAACTTTAAACTTTTCATTTTACCTATTTTACCGTTAATGAGAAGTTTTTATAACCACACAAAATATCATGACCCCAAAAAGCTTTTACCCTTTAAGCTTTTAAGACCATAAGTTTCAAAAAAAAAAAATTTTAAACTCCGTGCCGAATCAAACTGCCTTATCTAAACTGAAACGGAGGGAGTAATTTTTAACTGTATGTCTATATGTATGAACGTGTTCGTGTGTGTGGGTGTTAGGTACTTAATACTAGTCTACTAGATGGTATAAGTGGAGATAGTTCTCTGTGCAAAAAAGCAACCAAAAGATCGCTTCATCAGTATTGGTGGAAGCTTTTTAGTAATTAAAAAAGGAAAAAAACAAAAACAAACAAAAAAAAAACAAAAAAAAAAACTCATAGGTAATGTCAGTTGCTCGTAAGAAAGAAAGAGCTACCAAATCCCAAAGAGAAACTATGATGGTCAAATCTCAAACAAAGCAAAAAAATTGAAAAAAAAAAATGAAAACAATGGGCAAGAACGCATAGATTTTTGGCAGAAGCAAAAGCTTTAGTCTAATGGTCCTTTTGAGGTTCAACTTATATTTATTAAAATATTCAATAATCTTAGTCCAATTTTTTTTTTAATATATATAAGCACCAAACATTATTTTCCATATGAATATGTATATAAGTTTTATATCACTATCTATATATCTGTGTATATATGATATAAATAATATGATATTAGTAATATTAAAATAATATAAACAAACATGTGAAAGGAAGAAAAAGGGACAAAATCCAATTAAAGTCCCCATGTCAGACAAAACGTAAGAAGTTATTACCTATCATCTTGTGTCCCACGTGAAATGATAGTGTTGATTTGTCCCACATTGGTGGGATTTGAGGTTTTTGGTTTTCTTATATGATCTTGGGCAACCCTCATCTCATAAGTTAGCTTTTGGGGTTGAGTTACACTCCATGTCTATTTATCATGGTATCAGAGCTAGGCCCATCTCAATTATTGTTACCTATGTTGGGCCTCCATTTATGTTGTCCACGCTCCAGAGTGCAGGCCTGGACGTGAGGGGGTGTGTTGAGTTGTCCCACACCGGTGGGATTTGAGGTCTTTGGTCTCATTATATGGTCTTGGGCAATCCTCATCTCATAAGCTAGCTTTTGGGGTTGAGTTAGGCCCAAGGTCCATTTATAAGATAGGTGTGTGTATATTTTAATTTTTTTTTCATCTATATATATATATATATATATATATATATATATAGACACACATGGGTCATTGTCTAGAAAAATACATTTCAATTTTTAAAAAGCAGGAGAGATCACATCTTTCTTTTTGGAAAAAAAAAATCAAAAACATTAATGACAAATGACAGGTTGTCAATATTGACACACAAAAAAAAGTTGTATGTATCTATATAGGTTCTTCTCTATATGAGTATCACATTTTTATAATATTTTATTTTTTTTATCATAACTTTTTATCTTTTTATTTATATATTTGTATTTTATTTATTTTTTTGTAAAAAAGAACTAAGAAAAATTAAAACAGAAAGCTAAAAAAGAAAATAATAATAATAATAAAAGAAGGAGGAGAGATAGAGTAAATCTTTTGAGTGTCAGAATGATTTCACTATCTGGCATTCGAAATCAATTCAAGATTATAAAGGATAACATTTTACTCTACACTTTTCATCACAACCAGTCTACTACTTTCTTTCTCTTCAACCATGTAACCTTAACAAAGTGTCTTGTTCTCTTCTGTTATGATATTCACTTTCTTCTCAGTTTAATTAAGTCTCTTTCACATGGCTCTTAACTCCAAATTATCTTTAGAATGTTTCTAATGTTTTAGGGAGGCCAGTAAATTTCTCTCCAACAACTATTAACAAGTTGGTCTCTTAGTCTACAGTTGATGATAGTTCTACAATTAAACTTCTCGATAGTCCAGACTTGAAATTGCTAGAGAAATGTTTATGTCCTTATTGTAACGATCGGACAGGTCGTTTTGAGCTCTAGCGCGTCGTTCGGCAGTTTGAGGCCTTGGTTAGCTTCATTTCATGTGTTTATGACTTGTACGCGTAATCGGAATCAAATTTCGGGAAGTTCAGAGTTGATTCGGCTGGAAAATTCTAATTTCAGAAGCTTTAAGTTGGAACAATTAACTACGAATTGACTTTTGAGTAAACAGCCTTGGAATCGGGAATTGAAGGTTTCAATAGTTTCGTATGATGATTTGGAATTTGGGCGTATGTTCGGGTTGAGTATCATGTAGCCCGGGAGCATTTCGGCGCTTATTGTAGAAAGTTGGCATTTTGAAGGTTTTAAAATATCCTAAATTTGGTTTGAGGTGGACTTTGGTGATATCAATGTCTGTTTAGGGTTCCGAACCTTGGAATAAGTTCGTATCGTGATTTGTAACTTGTGCGTAAAGTTTGGAGTCATTCCGAAATGTTTTGATATGATTCAGACGCGATCGTCGAAGTTTAGAAGTTTGAAAGTTGAAAGAAAGATTTTTATGGTTAATTCAGGATTATTATGTTATCTGTGGCGTTTCGAGCCTTTGGATAAGTTTGTATAAGGTATTGGGACTTGTTGGTATGTTCGGACGGGATCGCGGACATTGGATCGCGTTCGCGAAGAGAAAAATAGGAGAAAGGGTTCTGTAAATCGCGTTTGCGGAGACTGATCTGCGTTTGCGAAGAAGAAATTTCTGTTGTACAGGGCTGACCTTAGAAGCTCATATCTTGCAATCTATTAGGGAATTTGGAGATGATCCAAAAATAAAAATTGTAGCTCTTGGTGTCTAGTATTCAGAAAGTCAAACCATTTGTCATTTGGAGTTTTTTCCAAAACGTTATGGCCATTATACTAGAGGCTGTCTGGAGCAGTTAGGCAAGTTCTTCGCGATCGCGATTGGTTTTCCGCGATCGCGAGGGGCAATTTTGAGCTGAGAAAAGTTGTGCTTTGCGATCGCGAAGGGCAACACCTGGGCAGAAGCTATATATCCGGGGTTTCGGTCATTTTATCATATTTGGAGCTATACAGATCAGATTGAAGCGAAATTTGAAGTGATTTTCGCCATATGGATTGGTAAGTGTTCTCTACTCGATTTTGATTATATTTCATGAATCTATCCTCATTTTTGGCATTTGGTTGATGATTTAAAAGAGAAATTGGGTGTTTTTGCCTAAAGTTTCATAGAGTAAATTTTTGAGTTTTGAACGTCGATTCAGAATCGGATTTGAGTGAAACTAGTATGGTCTGACTTGTAATTGAATGGGTTGTCGGATTTTGTGACTTTTGTTGGGTTATGGGCACGTGGGCCCGGGGTTGACTTTATTAACTTTTCGAGTAGAGTTGAGAATCGTTATAAATTGATTTATTACGAGTATTAGAGTATATTTTTATTGGTTTGCACATTGTTTGACTAGTTTCGGATCGATGGGCATTAGTTTGACATATTAGAGAGGTGTTGGAGCCGCTTATGGAACTTCAGAGCGAGGTAAGTCTCATGTCTAACCTTGTGAGGGAGAAACTACCCCCTAGGTGATATAATTATTATGTGCTACTAGTTCTGAGTGCTACGTAAACACGAGGTGATGAGAGTCGGTGCGTAGATAATGCATGTGTATATCCAGGTAGACTTAAGAATTTATCATGTAGTATTTGAATTATTTGAACTCATTCTGTCGGTTTAATTAATTGACTTTATAATTGAAGTTGACTTAGAAATATATATATATATATATATATATATATATATATATATATATATATATGTATGTATGTATGTATGTATGTATGTATATATTATAGGACGAGTCTTATCACCTTGAGTTGTTGGCAAGTTATTTAAGAAAACGGTAAAGGTTATATTCACCTTGAGCTCATGTATTGTATTGTAAGCATGTGTCTCTTAATTCGTTGATTTTCTACCTTTCTTGTGGAGCGGACCGAACGACTCGACAGTATAATAGATGCATCTATGGTTCGTGGCCCTCAACCCTCGGCAGTGTACATATTATTCTGGTTCGGGCCGAATGACCTCGGCATAATCGTGCGTTATATAGCTGGCGGTCCGAATATTTATGAGATTATCTTTCCACTGATGCCTGGCCTTTTTATATGGTATTTCTTATCCGTTTGATATTGGCACTTAATATATCTGAGCTGTTGAGGTGGAATACAAGACTGAAAATTTCATACCCTTTAAAAGAAATTTTTGAAAGATTATGTAACTTACAGATTTACCCCATTATTGTCGTGTGCTTCATATCTGCTTAAGAGTTATTATATTGCTGTATTGGACCTCTAGTAAGTGTCGATGTCGACCCCCTCGTCACTAATTCTCTAGGGTTAGGCTAGATACTTACTAGGTACGCGTTGATTTACATACTCATACTACACTTCTGCACTAAATGTGCAGGATCTGACAGGTTCAAATGGTGATTTTCTTGGTGCGTAGGCGCAGCTGTCGAGGAGACTTTATGGTGAGCTGCATTCCAGGCTGCGTATCACAGCCCACAAAGTCTCCATCATACCATTTGCTCTACCCTGTCTTATTTACATTTCAGAAAGATGTTGTATTATTATTGTACTTCTTAGTAAATGCTCATGCACTTGTGACACCGGGCTTTAGAATGTTCTAGACGTAGTTTGTGATTTTGCTTAGCATTTATTTTTATTATCTATTCTGTTAAAATTGTAAGTTTCCATGATTTTAATAGTTAATTTCTTTATGTTATAAAATTTACGATTTTGAAATTAATAAAGTTCATAATTAAGTTGGTTGTTCACTGTTGGCTTGCCTAACGACGACGTTGGGCGCCATCACGACCTATAGTGAGTTTTGGGTCGTGACAGCTTGGTATCAAAGCTCTAGGTTCACTTGGATCTCACGAGTCATGAGCAAGTCTAGTAGAGTCTTGCGGATCGCTACAGAGACATTTGTACTTATCTTCGAGAGGCTATAGGGCTGTTAGGAGCACTTCCCTTCATGATTCCTCATCGTGCGATTTGATTCCATTGAAGCTTATGCCTTCATTTCCTTCCTAATCAATCCTATACGATGTGGAGTGCTTGTTATCAATTAGGCATCGAGGAGTTGCAGTGGTACTGCAGGAGGGGTGCAGGATGTTTCTCCCTGCATATTCGAGCGAGTTATTACCATCGTCTTGTGGAAAGGGGTTTTGTCATTTTAGCCCTAAATCAGTATTACCTATGGTTTTGAGATTGTGCACGGTTTGTAATGATGTTCGTGCGTTCTTATCATGCGGTGTTGTTGTGAATGGTAGATTGCTCATTTATGGGTCACGGCAGTGAATGAATCGAAGGGAGGACTTCTCAGTTCATGGTTTGGAGGTTCCACATTTAATTCCTGCAGAGGAAAGGCAAGCGGACTATGGATGTTTAGGCTTTGGTTGATGGAGTAATGAGACTTGATATTTTCGAGCGTGGTGGAGTTCTTATCTGTGAGGTGATCTCGTCGTCCTTGTTTGAATGCATTAAGGTTCATCGGTGTTATAGTCTTCTTTGATCTGCCTTCAGGGCAGGGTGCTGTGGAATGGTGCCTGAGCAGTGGTGCAAGGCGACTTAAGAGTCGAATAAGTGTCTCTAAGGTTGATGGCTTGAGAGAGATGATCTTTATAGAGTCTCAAAGTTGGTGGCAATTTACCCATTTGGCTGCTACGAGGATGGATTATGATTTGAGGCAATATTTTGGGCGGCTAAGGATGAGGAAGGACATGGTGAGAGGTGTCTCGCGGTGATTGAATCGCTAGCAGGTCAATTGTGTACAACAGAGGTCGAGAAGTTACTTAAGGAGATGGTTTAAAGGAAGTGGGAATGGCAGAGTAGCATATGGATTCTGTGGTAGGAGAGCCACATTCCTTGAGAAAAGTTTAGAGCGATGTGGGAATCATGGTGGACGGTGACTAGGTTTACAGATTTTATTTGGAATGGTGGCTACTGTGATGAGGAAGGTTGAATATGACGGAAAGAAATTTGCTTGAAGTGTTTAGGGGCATAAGAGCTTGATTATCATTATGGGACACGACGTGACTTTGAGTTTAAAATATATTGTCGGACTTTCAGTTGACGTTAATTAGGAATGAACAGACTTGTACAGCCGGTGGAAGAGCATGAGCTCAAGAGAGTTTACTGATTCGTAGCAGTTGTACCCAGTAGTCGTTGGAAGATGTCGGTATGGAATTCCACAGGTGGGTTATCTCACGCGAGCAGGTTAGCGTTGCGTGATTTTGATGAAGTTTCTATGAAGAGTTCTACTTACTACCCGGCAGAAGGTCGAATATGCGATTGTCACTGATAATTCGGAATGTTCATGAAAACCTTAACAAGGGACTACGAGAAATTTGGCGAGTTGACGGTGCGAGATCATGGTAATTTAGAAGGAGGAATCTTTGTAGGTCCTACATTATGTGATGGTAGCTTAAAGCTCAGTGGGGGAGCCCACCATCTACGATTGAATTGCATGGTTGTCTGCTTGTGCGGTTTCTGGTTAACGGTGCATTAGTGGATTACTTATAACTAAGAAAACAAAAACATTAGGGGTAATTCGAGCAAAGTACTTGATGAATGTGTGTTATATTTTGCCTTATCGATTCATGTGCAGGTCAGGGGAATACTCAGAGTTTATGCTTCTTGTGGATGTGATGTACAAGGAAAGTTCATTTGGTTGCTTCTTTGGGAGTGTTCATGAGCTAATAGAGCGTTGGAGTTGGATTATATTCGGGACCAGGTCATAGTGGGTGACTCTTAACAATGGTTCTGGTAGGTTCAAGAATTAAAGTGCAGTGTCTGAGGATTTTAGGTCCGTTGTATGGTTAAGGATCAAGTTTTTGGCAGTGGATTATGAAAGGGACTTGGAGTTTTTCAATGTTAGCACCGAGGGTCTGCAGTGCGATGTTAGAGAGATGGAAGAAAACCACTTTGGATTCCTAGAGGATCTTTCAGTATGGGTGTACTAGTTGAAGATGCTATTGTGCGCTTGAGGAGGGTATGAGATGGTTCGTGGGTATTGAGACGATGTGGTCTCGTGATTCGGGTCACTCGGGATGAGTGCTGATTGAGTTCGTTATGTTTTTGAATGGAGCTATTATTATTTCTAAGGCAAGTCAAGAGTAAATTGAAGAAGTGGGGTCGGTTAGTAATGGTTTGAATCAGCATGATTATGGCGATGATCAGTTCCATCAGCGTGTTAAGTTATACCGATGGTTTGTGGTTGTACATACGAGCTTGACAACCACCATAATTTGCTTGATTTGGGAGGCATTCGATTCCTATGGCCTTGTTGTTTAAATGGATCCCGGAAGAGTTATGGCGGTTTAGACCACGACTTGAGATTTGTATTTTTTCTTTCGGTCGTGGGAACTCAATTGCGTGTTGCAATGGTTCTTCTGAAATGAGTTAAGTGAAAGGTTTGTAGCCAATGAAGTGTTTATTCTACTAGTAGTTCAAAGGTTATGATGAATTCTTGTACTCTCGCTTAGCGGCATGATAGGTGCAGTGAGAGGCATG
>MCJB01001329.1:9505-25166 GCA_002018475.1 Nicotiana obtusifolia | reverse complement strand
TAGGCGGTCTGGAACAATGTCTATGTTGTACTGAAAGTGTCGGGCAAAAGCCTGAGCCATGTCGTCCCAAGTGTACCATCTATTACTGTCCTGGCGGGTGTACCATTCTAGAGCCGCTCCACTCAAACTTTGGCTGAAGTAAGCTACCAGCAGTTCATCTTTTCCTCCAGCACCTCTCATCTTGCTGCAGTAACCCCTTAAATGGGCAACGGGATCTCCGTGTCCGTCATACAAGTCGAACTTGGGCATCTTGAACCCAGCAGGCAGTTGGACATCAGGAAACAAGCAAAGATCCTTATAGGCCACACTCACCTGATTCCCAAACCCTTGCATATTCCTCAACGACTGCTCGAGGCTTTGCAACTTCCTAAGCATTTCCTCTTGCCCGGAGTTCTTGGGTGGTTTGTCAGTTTCCACATGAGGCTCAAATTGAGGAGCATAAGAGTAAGGATCTGGGATCTTGAAAGTGGGCTCCGGTGCATGGTAGTGGGTATCAGGAGCGGGAAATGCAGGTTCGCTAGCAGATCGGTGAAGTGTAGCTTGTGAAGGAGGTACAAAAATAGGAGCAGCCGGCGGAGCAGGATATGAGGTTGTTTTGGTTGGTGGAGCATGGAAAGCTTGAGCCGACGTGCCAGGGTAATTGTTGTAAGAGGTGAAGCCAGGTGCATGTCGTGGGGAAAGATCGACGACATTGGCCATTTGGGATTGAGAGAGTGGTGGAATGGGGCGGGATTTTCTGTGTAGCTGGTGGGGAATGAGGGTGGAGGGTGTCCCCTAATCCACGCTTGGTACATTTCCGCCATCTGATGCTTCAACCTCATGACCTCTTCTTGCAATTCCGATTCTGACTCAATAATCTCTCTCGGCGGGTCTACAACTGCGGTGTCTGTTTTCTTGCTAACCATAATTTTCTGGCGTTTTGACCGGGTGTAGTATGGATGGCTTGCCAGGATGCCAACAAACTAACCACCTATTTGAAGAAACCTATGCTCAAAAAGCAAACCGGTTAGATTGAACAAATAACAGATAGGTAATCGCACGTTGAGGTGTGATGCACCTAAGCAGTTAAATGTGTTTCTATATGTTTCATCCGGTTGCATGTTTCATCCCGGCTTTGCTTATCCCGCTCAAAAGTTCTCTTTTTTTTTCGATTTTCTAATTTTCACTCTTTTCTTCCCATCCTGCTCTTGCTCTTTTTCGTTGATCATTTTCTAGCTTTATCTTTATTAATTAATTTTTTTTTACTATTTACAAAAATGCGTCATCTTGCAAAAAATTTAAATAACACGGCTATTTTTTCCAATACGGCCCTTCAGCACTTTAAAAGGAAAGATTTTAGGGCTGTGCTTGCTAGATAGCCAGAAATTGAAATAAGTGATCACTTTTTGAAAAACAGCCTTTCGGCGTCCTTTTGGAGACATTTGGACTATTTATGCAAAACGATATTACCTAACGACTTTTGTTTTTGAAATTTCCTAAAATAAAATACTTAAAAGAAGAAAAAGGGGGGTACCCCTGGATTTTGAATTTTTTTTTTTTATTATGATTCAAGAATGACTACTTTGGAAATTTTCAAAAGTAAAAGAAAAATATTTTTGAATTTTGTTTCATCTTTTCTAGGAAGGGAGAAAAATTTCAACACCCTGAATTCCTAAGACTTTATTATTAAAAATCAGGAAAGAAAATATATATTTTTTTTAGCAAAATATACTTTTTGAACTCGTTTTTTTTTGGACTTTTATTTTATAAAAGCAAGAAAAGAACACTCAGAAAAGTAAGAAAATATTTTTTGAATTTTCGTTTATCTACAAAAAGAAAAATATTTCGCGCTTTCAAAAGTAAGAAAGCAAATATTTAGCAAATATATTTTGAACTTCAATTTTTCCAAAATTCCCTTTTTATTTTATTTTTTTTTTCTTTTCCTTGATTTTGAAATCAGAATTTTTCATTTTCTATATCTTCTTTTTTCTATTTTTTTTCAAAAATTTTGGCAGCATTTCGCCTTATTTGGACACCAGGTTTTTTGAAAATGTGTGACGACCCTCGATTTTTATACCTCGCCCTTCATCATTTCATTTCTCAATTTTCATATTTTATTCTAATAGCCGGTCAATACGCAAACCGAGATGAAATAATGCACAGGTAGCACGTAATTTATGCATCAGGATGGTCATTGACTTCGGGGTAACCTGTCCTAGACGGACCCAACCCCTGTGTTGAGTTCCCTAAGTCAAATGCACATGATGCAAATAAACGTTCCTACTAGGGATCCGGCATGAGGTCACGTTATTCTAAGCTGAAACCTGGGTACTGGTCTAGACTGGTGAACCCGAGCGGACAACTCGAGCCGAGGAGGGGGCTACGTACAGGGCACCAAAAGGCCACCCGGCTTTGTAACTTATCCGGCCTCTTTCTTATTCATGGTATGACACTAACAGAATAGGAAGTCACGGCCAGCGTGCATCTCCCCGAAGATAAGAAGAGAAAGGTTCGAAACAACTTATAAACAGTTCAGATAATATTAAAGCGGTAAGAGCGGAACTTAGCACTTAGGCATAACAGGTAATAAAATTCAAATAAAAGCCAAAAATAACAATCATCTTCAGCTCGAATTCTTGAACCCTGAACCAGAGATTCTGGGTTCGAGTCCCCAGCAGAGTCGCCAGAGCTGTCACACCTCTTTTCGTACACTCCCCGGGAGAGGAAATGTATAAAAATGAGTTTTTCCAATTAAAGTGACATTGATCGAAATGGGATTATTGAATTATTTTCAGAGTCGCCACTTGGAAATTTATGGTGTTCCAAGTCACCGGTTTTATCCCAGATCGAGGAAAAGTTCGACTTTCATAAAGAAGTCTGCGAACCAGAAATTCTAAGTAAGGAATTCTGTTAACCCGCGGGAAGGTGTTAGGCACCCTCGGGTTCCGTGGTTTTAGCACGGTCGCATATTGTCATAATCGGCTTTATTATCTAATTTTAATACCTGTTATTAGCCTATAGTGCATTTCACTTTATTCCGCTTTTCCGCTTTTTAAAATTATTGGAGAATTGCAATGTTAATCAAAATATGTCACGAATCACGTCACATAAATGCACCCGTAATTTGTAACACCTTTTAATTAAACATCGGGATTTTGGATTTGGGTCACATAAATGCGCACCAGAGTTTAGGAAATTTAATTATCACAACAACGCGCCTAAAGCAAACTACGCGTTTTTAATTCTTCGAGGGCCATGAATTTTTCTAAATAGCACACCTCGATTTTTCTAAATATTCACTTAATGAGGGCTATGTATTTGTTGATTTTTGTTTTGCATGGCACGCCTCGAATTATTTAAAAGGGATCTACTATTTAAAATCATTAAAATCGGATCACCTGAAAGGCACCCCCGAAGTTCGTATTGTCACTATGTCACGGGAACCGTACCCATAGTGGCAACACAATTAATCGAGCTTCAAGAACTAATTACTAAAATTTGAAGGCTTATTCGTTCTAGCCCTGCATTTAATTATTTAAGAGGGCCATTAGTGGTCGTAGTCGGTTATATGGCTCGCCTCTACTAATATAACAGATTTTATTAATACTATATGATGCTGCGTACTTGCATTAGTAGCCAATTTATCTAACAAGTAATAGATGAGGCGCAAAATGCAAATAACTCAACAGGAATCCATTGGTGGATATGGTTGTTAACTGTATAACAGGAATGATTTGATTTTCGAAGAAGGCCGTTATTAATAGTGTCATTTCATACAGATGCTTACAGAAAATGTATAGTTACAAATGCATCCAACAATTCGCAAAAATGGCACATCGCCACAGTTTATATTGATGAAAAGGATAATGCTCTATGTTTGACATTAATAGCGTTATTTCTATAAATGCCATATTGAGTATATCGACGCAGCTGATTTACAAGTACTAGCCGTTACTTAACATGGCCAACTACATCCTGATTATTATACGAACATTACTATTTTTTGCAAAAACAGCAGCACGGAAACGAAAACAACCAGTTAATGTGACCTTGTTACGTCCAAGAACCACTATTCATTGCAATAGCAGCCATACTTTGTATGCACAATAACAATGCTACTTTTATAATTTCAGCATTCTACTACACTCTGAAATAGATGGATTTTATGTATTCTATCAAAATCTCACACAATTGCGAAAGAGCGAGTAAGGATTCCACTCAATTAACACATAACTGATTACAAACCAGAAAATTAATTTGGCATAAAACTTCAATATGTAATCTCAGCTTTACCTAAATCTGCTCAGATTTCATGATGATTAAGGGCCTGTCTTATGTTAATTCTTTTAAAAACCTTAAACAATCAGAATAGGTGAGGCAAATGAACTACCAATGACTACTGTAAAATGTCAAAAAAAAAAAAATGATATGTTCGACTATACAAAGCACTACTTTCTATTATATCAAATGTTTAACATAGCCAGCAATTATCGTCAATTCAGAAAGGAACCATATCAGGAATCAATATAGCAAGAACTATCATTTGCCAGTGAAAACAGAACAACACAAAATGAGACAATCGTTGCATAACCACATATAAACTAAACATTAGTTGTTTTAAACAACAAGAACCAGCAGCAGATTCCTGTATAAGTGATAAAAGATGCAGCAGAACCCTTCAGTGCCATACTCATGCTTGTCAATAGTGAATGAGCGAATTTAAATGGAATGAACGGCAAGTCAAAGATGCGAGAAATTGAGCCAATAATCATCAAACAACATGTTTATTCAAACTTATGAAACGAAATTACATGAGAAGCTGGACACTGACCTATGCTAGATGAACAACGAAACGGCCTCGTCAAGGTAGCGACAGACGAACAGAACAGCAACTCAATCTCACTAGTAATCAAACAGAGAAACAGCTAGCAGACCAACAACAAGCAAATCGAATCCAATAGCTCCGCAACAATAGGAAAACAGTCAATGAAGTTATCTTCAAGACTTGGGGAATCAGTGTGTTTTTGAAGGAAAATCGTGATGAAAATTACTTCTTCAAACCACAAGAAAAAGAAATAGTGCTCTCTTCTTTTTTGGCTCCCAATTTCTCCCCCCTTCCCTCAACAAACAGACCCCCTTTTTATAATCAAAACCCAACCGACCTCCTTCTCTCTTTTACCTTTCTGTTTTAAAAAAAGAAAAACAGAAAAATCATTACCTTTAGACCTTTCCCCACTCCCCCACGATTCTGACAGATTTCCCCACCCCAAATCCCAACAGAAATCTGTTGGAATCCTTTTAGAATTATCCCCTTCACCCTTTAAGTATTTTATTTACAATTACCCCCCTCCAGCTGTCCCTAAACTCCTTTTAAATACTAGCCATTTTATAAACTAGCCTCTTTTTTTAAAAATTTACGGATTAGCCCAAGCTAACCTAAATTCGGCTACCTGTGCAAAACCCTAACAAAATCGGAAAAATTGAAAGGAAATAGAGAAGGAGTAGAAGATGATGTAGCGAAATAAAACAAGGAGAAAAAGAAAGTGTTACCTTGAACTAATTCCTTAACCTTGGCAATTTTGTGACAAAAATAAAGTTTAAACCGTGTGTTCTTGTCAAGAACACACGGTTAAAACTTACTTTTGTTCAAAAACTTCATTTTATTCTTCCAAAGTTCCGATTTTTACATGGGTTCCTCGGGTTTTTGGGTTTTTTAGTGGATAAAAGGGTCGATTGAAGTGGGGGAGGTGACGGGGTGAGTTAGGAGGTGATTGGGGTGTGATTCTTGGCCGGATTTGTGGCCGGAAACCGGCCGGCGATAGGTTTGATGTTGGTGGCGGCTAGGGTTTGCGGGTAAGGGGGCGTTTGGACGGAAAAAAATGGGAAATGGGGTAGGGTTTGGTTAAAAGGCTTATATATGTGGGTAGGTTAGTTTTGGGCCGTTGATCTCATTGAGATCAACGGTCCAGATTGGGTAAGAACGAAAAGGGGGTTTGGGCTGATGGGGAAATGGTGTGGGCCGATCCGGTATTTAGAGCAATTGGGCCAGATTTGGTTCTTTAAAATATTGGCCCCGTCCGTTTTAGTTCTAATTGTTCCCTTGTTTTATTTTGTCTTAATCCTTTTCATTAATTCCTCTTTTTTAATTTTTTGAAAACCAAAATAACTGTTTTCCTAAATCCTAATTTCCTAAATATGAAATTGAGCTAAAATAACTATTTATTAACATAATACTAAAAAGGGTGTGAAATTGAACTATTTTTATGATTTTCGATTTTGTAACCCGATTAATTACTAATTTAATTCTAAAATGCAACCTAAATCCTAAATGCATGATAATGATTTTTAGTATTTTGCATGAATTGATTAACTAACCATTGAGTAATTAAGAACCTAATAAAATTCTAAAATAACTAATAATTAATTAAAAATTACTTAATAGTTTTATAAAGGTCTTTCGGGTACGGTAAAAATCACGTGCTCACATCTACGCATAAACTGACACTTGTCTATGAGCCTCTACTGGAACATACATCATGCAACCTACGTCAAAACAGGGACCCGACATGCCCATAATGCCTATACAAAATGCATACCACAACTACGGCAAGTCCGAAGGATGAATCTTGTCAATATCTGCCGAACTGGGTAGCCTACTGTGGTGGGGGAGCCTCGTCTATCTGTCTGCCTGGACCTGCAGCACGACATGCGGCGTCCACAGAAAAGGACGTCAGTACGAATAATGTACTGAGTATGTAAGACAGGAAAACATAATATAAGAGCAGTAATATGTATCAGGATAGGAAACATATAACTACCATCTGAACGCCTCTGAGGGCGGCTAACCATGACATGCCTGACGTGCTTATGCATATACATATCATATAACCTTTCTAAAATCATCATATACCTATGCCTCTGTGGCCTTATCATTACCAATTACATACACCTCTGTGGGCTTTATCATAATTATATACGTACGCCTCTGTGGCTCATCATTATCATACCCAACTGATCAATGGTTGCACAATAAGTGCCATACCTGGCCGACAATAACACGGCTCGGTAGAGAGAACTAGATACACATATATATAATGCATGCTCAACTTATGAAAATACGTTCTATGCCTTTTGGAGTGACATAAGACTGCTATCCTCTTAACACATAATTAGGACTAACTCTTTATCATGAACCTTAATGAGATTCGGGAAGTACCAACAACATTGATATCATAAGAATAAGAGCAATCATTCCACAAGAGGGAAAAACAACGTAAGTACCGCTAGCTTCTAGGAGTAGAGTTTCTTTGGGGCTCGTTCATCGTATTGTATATATATAATCGGAGTCGTACAAAGAAAGAATGGTATAGTCTTACATACCTGGTATATACTGCACCAGTTCCTCAAGCTACGCAATTGTTACAATTCCTTAGTCTACAAATAAAGAACAATTCAATCGTTACCCTCTAAGCGTTATAGCTATCATTAATCACAATCCCCTAAATTCATATGGTGTTTCTCTACACCCTTCTTCTTCTAAAACCTCACAAACATAATAATAACACATGCGGCTCAACAACAACCCAAATCAACCATAACCCAGTCCATTAGCAGTAATTCACTTGAACTCATGGCTTCCATTCACCATTCCCATGAGTTCTTATATGCATAGAATGGATTTCCAAGAATCCCCAAGAAAAGAATGTAGGAGAAAGCAGTAACTTACCTTGCATGTTTGATTAACTAGCCCTCTTCCTTGGTTCTTCAATTTCTAAGTCTCACTCCCAGTTAGGGCTTGAAAGAAGGAGAAATCAGTTGAGGCTTTTCTTCAGTTCTTCAATCCCTAGCTTTTACTCTCAATTTAAAACTTGGAAGAGAGAAATTTAATTAGGGTTCATGGGGTTCTTTGAGAAGGGGTTGTAGGGATTCTTTTTCACTGTGGAGGTCTGGAATGAAGATGAAATAACTCTCTTGGACGACCTTGGAGCCTTTTATACTAGCCCTTTAACTTGGCAAATAAATAATACATATGTCTGACGCCTGTCAAATATGCTACCGCATTCTCGTCGCAAACATAACATGCGGTTCGCATTTTGGGCGCGAACCTCAGCCCAGAAATCTGTCACACTATGCGATACAGGGGGTCAGATTTGCGGTCCGCATTTTTAACAATGCGACCGCATTCTGGCCGTATTCCTGACGTTGGTTTCAGCTCAGAAGTCTGTTTCATTATGCGATGAAGGATGTCATTTTTGCGGTCCGCATTCTCAGTATGCGGTCGCATACTGACGCATTTCTGTCATAGATTTCTGCCCAGAAATCTGCTTCAGTTCGCGATGAATTACGTGCTATATGCGGTTCGCAGGTGGATCTTGCGGTAGCATATCCAACTTTGCGACGCCTTTTGCTCTTTTCTTAACTTTTTGAACTATTTTCTGAGTCCTTAGGCCCTTATATGTAAACTATCTTACGGCGTAATCTAACTTACGAAATACAGGTTATAACATGCACCATAGTCTAGGCCTGAAGTTTACTTGGATTTGGGTAAACAAGGTGCCTAACAAGATAAAATACTTTCTGTGGTTGCTGACTCATGATAGACTCCCCACTACAAAGCACCTGCAAAAAAGGGGATTAATCTGAATCCAAGGTGCTTCTTCTGTGACAAAGAAGATGAATTAGTAGAGCATGTCATAGTTCGCTGTGAGAATGCCAAACGCTTTTGGGACAACCTATCCCACATCAGCTTGAATAACCATAGAATCAACTCAAAAATACTATCCACAACAAAAAATTCAACCCACTCCTCAAATGGGGAGAGTTGATTCCTTTCTACCTCTGGGAGATTTGGCTAACCAGAAACAACTATTGCTTAAATGGAAAGAGAGACTATCTCCTGTAAAAATACTATAGCAAAAGCTATCGAGTTCATCCATGTGGCTGGGGATAATAATGACATCACTACAAATGTTCTATATGTCAAGTGACATCCTCCAAGGAGAGGCCACTGCAAACTCAATACAGACGGAGCAACCCTTCAAAATGCCCTTATAGGGAGAGTAGGAAGAGTAATATGAAACAACAATGGGGATTGGGTGTTATGATTCACGGGGAAAATAAATTATACCAATACTCTTCACTCTGAACTAACAGCTCTAATGCAGGGACTAAAATGACTGTATCGAACAACTTCACACCATTGGAGGTTAACTTATACTCAACAGAGGTAATACGCGGTATCAATAAAGGCAATATGATTTATGAGGCTATTGTATGTGAATGCAAGTCACTCCTTGCAGCATTGGGGCATCCACCAGTAAACCATAGCTACAGGCAAACCAACAGGGTGGCGGACAAGCTGGCCAAGGAAGCAAGCAAGATGATGAAGCAAGAACAAACTTTTTGGTAATTCCTCCGGTGTGCTAGTGAAGCAATATGTGCAGACTTCTTTTGAACTATTTTGGAAACAAAAATAAGGGGTTGTAATATTTATAATGTAGCAATAGACTATACTCTTTTTGTGGAGGCTAAGACCTCCCCAAATATGGTTGTTGTAACAAACAACTCTCTCTCTCTCTCTCTCTATATATATATATATATATATATATATAAACACACATACACACATACATATATAAATATATTGTTAACCAAAAAAAGTAAGAAATAAAATATATGAGTAATTACATGATATCACAAGAAGTAAAGGTAGAAAAATAAAAGATAAATAATGTACAAAGAAAATGTATTTTAAAATAAAAAATAAATTAAAAAGTAAAATAAAATAAAAAGAAATTAAAATAATAAAAATAAAAAGTTATAAAAAAATAAATTAAAATTAAAATTAAAAAAAGAGAGAAATTAAAAAGTAACCTTGTAGTTACACAGTGTAGTTACCATCAATTCTCATCTCCCCCTTAAGAATTGGAGCATGTAATTACACAACTCTAATTACACCCAATTCCATGCTGACTAGGTAATACTTGGCCAGAAAAATACGCCAAACTTTGTAATTACACCCAAATCCAATTTCTAGGTGGCTTTCCAAACACGTTCTAAGTGATATTTTTTTGCTCTTTTCACATATATTAAGAAATTTACCTTTTAACATTAATTAACAATAACATTGACCATATTAACCTTAATTTGCTCATTGGAAATATAACAAACTACTCCTAGGGTCTTTATTCCAATGACAACTTTGGAAAGAAGAAGTTAATTCCTTCTTGATATTTGAAAAAATCAAATATTGTGGACAATAAAAAAAATGCTAAAAAATCACTTAAAGTGGACCGGATGGGTAGTATTTAATATTCTATGATCATCTTCTTCAATTTTTTTAAATTGCATTGATAAAAGACCCAAAAAAGAAGAAAAAAAGAAGTCAAATTAGACATAAATGATACAAGCTAAAAAAATTGAAGATTAGAGCTAAATTTCTAAGATGGGAGCAGAACGGCAGAAATAAAAAGTGGCTCCACGAGAAGTATGGAGTACTCCATGAGAGGATGGTAGCATAAAACGAGTTGAATCTGAAAAATTAATAAAGAATCGGTGTACATTTAAGTGCAATTTAATCTATTTATACAATATAGTTTGCTTACAAAAAACAATAAAAAGGGAACCTTTATATAAATTTTGAAACTATAACAAATTGAGAAGAGAAGAATAAGATGGATGAATGGGATCAATAGCTGATAGTTAAGCATTTTCTTTATTGAAAGGTTAAGTCTGCCTATAGTTAAGATATTTAAGTTTTTATTTAAATGTGAATAATTTCTCAGCTCTTATTTTTATTTTTATGAATTTATTAAATAAAACCAAAGAAAATGCAATACCACAAAGGCGTGTATAAGAATAGTGCTGAATAAGGTGTATAAGTAATGCAAGGATTAGTAATGCATGGATTAGTAATGCAAGCATTAGTTATGCAAAATTTATTTCTTATCCATTGTTTAGTGTGGTGTATTAAAAGTTAAAATGTAATGCATCATTTTAAAGAAAATTAGTTGTTTACAAAAATGCCCTCCATATTCTTTAGCTTTAAGGGACTTTAAGGATAATTTTGCCTTTAACCAGGCTAATGCATGCATTAATAGCCTTGGTATTGCTAATACCATGGTTTGCTGTGCATTAGCTATACATAGGATAATACCAAATAAAGTGTATAACTAATGCTTGTATTAGTTATACATAGGTCGAAAAAGTGTACCAAACAAGATATTACTAATACACAAAGCTAATGCATGCATTATTTTCTCTAATGCACTCTACCAAATGACCTTGTATAAGAATAATGCTGAATATGGTGTATTAATAATGCTGGTATTAGTTATGCTTGCATTAATTATGCTGACATTAGTTATGCTGACATATTTCTTATCCATTGTTTGGTTTGATGTATTAAAGCATTGCACAATTTCTAAAAACAATCATTTGTTTACAAAAATGCCCTCATAACCAGTCCATCACTTTATTATTTTAAAAGAAACATATGTTGAGGAATATTTTTATATGAAAAGGATTTTTTAAAAAATCATTTGATTTGTCTACCTATATTGTAGTATAGAACTAAATATTTATTTATTAAAAAGAAAATATGCTAAGTATTTATTTATTTACTAGGGATATAATTTTATTTCCCACTTTCTTGGATTATTTCAAATTTGCATTAACATAATAGTATATTTTAATCAAGCATAAATTTTGAGGGACAATTTTGTCTTGAACTAAGCTAATGCATGCATTAAAAACCATTACATTGTTAATACCACGGTTTCTTATGCATTAGTTATGCATAGGATAATACCAAATAAGGTGTATAACTAATGCCGGCATAACTAATGTATATGCTCAAAAAGTGTACCAAACAAGGTATAATTAATACCCAAAGCTAATGCATGCATTATTTTATCTAATGCATCCTACCAAACGACCACTAAGTTACGTATTCACTTTGTTCCAAAATAATACACATTGGAGGGAGGGGAGAAGGAAATGATATGCTAACTATAATTACGATGAATTAACCAAAATTATGATGAATTAACTTAGCCACCTTTAGACAACCCAAAAATTCTTCTAAATTTCATTAAAATTAAGATAGCGACAGCACCCGAGGTTTCGACCACAATAATACAGTTCATTGATAATGTTAACTAAAACTCATATTAATGTTACAACAGATCCAAGATTGACAAAGTACTTCTGAAGAAATACATAACAGATATGGAAAGCACTTCCACTGATGATAAAGATCGTGGAACAATTGCAGACAACTTAAGAGGGGAAGAATATTAAACTTAATATGTTATTGTTCCCCAGTCTTCAGAAACTTGCATTCTATTTAGTGTTTAGTTGAAGAATTAGCATTCACATTGCAGCGTCAAGGAAAGCATCAGAGACATCAAGTTCCACGTTCAGATTTCTGGCTGAAGGCAATCCTGCAACCACTTCATCTTCGATTTCACACTCGTTTGTTCCTCTTCTGATCTTAAAGTAACCATCCTGCCATGAACACAAATATACATTTCAGAAGAAGGATACATGCTCCGCTCAATTAGCACGACTTCAAGAAGTAGCATTCACCCCCTCCCCCCAAAACCCAAACCAAACCCAAGAATGCGCATGTATAAAGTACTAGAGATATACTGAACATTATGAGTCAGGTGTGTGAACTCTGATTTTTATAGGGAAAAGCTAGAATGACGTTTTTTCGCTCAAGTAAGCTATGGAACGTAAAAGGATTAGTTCTAGACATACATCACCCCAGCCTCTGTTCCACTGATTGGCAAGAAGCTGCAAAGCCGAAAGAAGATGATCAAATTTAGAAAGGACGAAATGATTTTGAAGATATAAGGCACAATTTGAAAATGTCAACAAACCCAATAGTCCTCTCCATCCTCAGAGGTTCCCCATCCGATGAGTTTAACAGCATGGCCTCCCATTATATCACCAGTTACATGCTTGTAAACTCCAGACTTGTAGTGAGCGAAATCCTGTGCTCGAAAATAAACTTGTCATTCAGTACAGGAAGGGCATATGTATCAAATAGTAGATAATAACAGATAGAACAAAGAAAATAATCCAAATCAACAATCCTAATTTCACCAGAAAAGATAATGCACTCACAAGGACACCAAGTCGAGGCAAATGAAAGAACAACATAAGCAGCGTATTACTAAAGCATGTACCACTCGACAAACAGTACATGTGTTCACAAATATCTCAGACTAGGATATTAGCACATTCAAACAATGATCCTTAGATA
Source organism: Nicotiana obtusifolia (assembly GCA_002018475.1). Lineage (NCBI taxonomy): Eukaryota > Viridiplantae > Streptophyta > Magnoliopsida > Solanales > Solanaceae > Nicotiana > Nicotiana obtusifolia. Next base: position 11,917 of record MCJB01001329.1, on the reverse strand, counting down.
GTACTCCTAGTATCGGAACTTCCAACTGCTACTCCTTCATTCTGATGGAGAAAATTATTCTGGGAGATTAAACAACTGCAGATCACAAATTGGCATAATAATTCAACAAACATGGTTGATGGTAATACTAGGATTTAGAAAGGTAGAATTGGCGACCAAAAATTATTTTGAACTCTATCTAAAAGTTTATCGTCAATAATTTGACAGTTGACCAAAGAAAGAAAGTATTTTCAATTATAATTTTTTATTTCATTCAGCCAAGCAGTATATAACGTCCTCATATTTGCTTTGCAAATAATTCTCCAAAAAACATTTAGAATAAAGTACTTATAATATTTATCTAAAGTTTATCAGTATATTAGAGTTAGCCTGAAAGAAGCCTACCCAAGCTAACAATATTATAGGGTAGATAGAGAATTGCATTTTGATTCTTGTTTGGGATTGAGGCTCAGTTGTCGTTGCTGTTTTAAAGGTACATGCAACACCCACCTTTATGTCAAATATCATATAGTTCGAATTGTATCCCAAAATTCAGGATCATAACTTTACTCTCCTTCCTCAATCATTCTTACCTCGTAAACAGTAAAAGAGACCTCTACTGGTCCATTCTTGTACACTTCTGTCATGATACTGTGTGGATCGGAGCTGATCATGTATGCATTGATGCCAAAATGCTTGGACTTATTCCAGAGTAAATTCTGTTTAACACACTTCCTGTGACACTTTGGGGTGGGATATGCAGGTTCACATCCAGGGTGGGAACATCCCTCGTTATCAAAGTAAGGGTCACACTGCCAGAATAAATTTTATTAGTTAGTTGAGAATAAGGATCCATAATATCATCTTTTTAGTGGTGTAAGGATCCATAATATCATTTTTTGAGTGGTGTGTAAGGATCCAAAGTATCTGAAAGGTGTAATCTTTCTGAAGTCCAATAAGTCAAGAACAAATCCATATACCTCATCTGTGACCACACCCTTGCGGACAAAGTACTTCCAAGCTTGTAATGGGTATCCACCATCACAACCATCCCCACATAAAAAGCCACAGCATGCTAAGAGATCATTTGCTGACAGAGAGATATTCTGCCTCATACATTACATTTGAATCATCAGTGACAATAACTAGAATAAACCTTGCAAGTATTCACATTAAGAAATGAATCTACCAAGCCATAATGAATACAGAAACGATCAGACAGCGACTCAACAGCACCAAAAGCCCAACAAGAACCACAGTGTCCCTGAAATACAAACGATCAGATTATCAGAATACCTGGAAAGAGAAATTTGCAAATTTAGGGAGAAAAACAAATGACTGATACTAGAACCAAGATAAGTCACCTGATCTGTGCCGCAAGATAGTACCGGTGCATGACATCAAAAGATGGAAAGCTTTAGCACTCCACAATAGAAAGATAGCACTAAACCAAGCACGAAATGAAGAAACTAACCAAGAATTCTCCCAATAGTGCTACAATTAGGCCAAGCCACTCGTGCATCAAACTCTTGTGGTAACTCCAAGAGTTTTGGATGAGTTAAAATAGGAATGCCCTTTAAATCACCCTTTCTTGTGGGCTTAACTCCAAGAAGGCGCTTAAATTGGGAAACCTGTGAATGAAGGGCAACGTATTCATGAAAAGAGGTATCATTGCACAGAAGAAAATGCAACAAAGTTTGTCCAAACAGAATATACAGCTTTATGGAAATCTCACCGTGAAATTTGAGAATCGAGGGTTCAGTGCAGCTTTCCATCCAGCTTTTTCATTTTCATTAACCTGTTTAACGATTGCGTCCTGCATGACCATTAAAAAAAAGTCTCTCACCTTTTAGTAATAATTGAGTACAATGACAGTATTATCTTCTCTATCATGAAGGAAATCTTACCTGAAGGATTGCAGATTCCGCTTTAGCTTGGGATATTGGTTGTTCTGCAACAACCTGCTTGCCATTCTGAAAAAAATGATTACTATAAACCTATGCATATTTTGTTTTAGATTTGAAGATAAACCTACGACTGTGTTCCCTCTTTCTACCATTCAATAGTTTTATCCTTTGTCAAGCACTCAATTAACTTATACAGTGGGCAGAAAAAGAGAGGATCATATTGAACATTTCTGCTATGGAACGTAGGCAGGATAAGGGCGGTTGATTCAAATTGGAGATTTAGAACTCCTTTTTCCTTCTATAATCTTAGAACTATGCGTGTGCTTGGTGAGTAGATTCCCATATTTTTGGAGCTTCATCCATATACACATTAATTTGTGGGATTATACTGGGTTTTTTGTTGTTCCCAAGCCCCAAAAAGAAAACCTCCACACTGTCAACCCAACATACTTCCACTACATACAGGTTCCAGGCAACATCTGCACACACAAGACTACTCCCCTCCCTCCCCACCCCCCTCCGCCCC
>MCJB01001328.1:0-15663 GCA_002018475.1 Nicotiana obtusifolia | reverse complement strand
TTTTTTTTTTTTTTTTTTTTTTTTTTTTTTTTTTTTTTTTTTTTTTTTTTTTTTTTTTTCTGAAAAATTGAGAAATCATATTAGTAGCCCCAAAGAGTAATAATTAAGCTTCACTGATTAGGGTAATTTGCCTTTTGTTCCTAATAAGCTTAATTAGTGTAGCATTACAAATGGCTGTCTAATCAAACACATAATGCTTGATCTGCTAATTAAAATTCTATCTCTAACTTTTTTCCATCTTTGGTGTTGTGGGGTTACAATGAATTTGCAAGAAATGAAGAAAGATATATATATATATCACATGTGAAACTACAAGATTAATGCTTCCAAAAATTGAGGCAAGTTAATGAGACTTTGTTTACCAATTGGGGAGCTCATGGGACAAAAGTGCATAGCCAGTCCACAACTCCATTGTTGAGGAGTCAACCTCAATGTTTTTTTCTAGTCCTTCTAACCTCCAACATTTGCCATCATTTGTCAAAATGTGAAAAAGCAAAAGCCCAGTAAATAGAAAAGACAATTAAAACAAAAAGAACGGAGTCTTTGACATGAATGGCACGGTTGCACGCAACAAAAGTTTTGCCCTTTTGTCCCTAAAGTTGAATTCTTACTCTTTTTCTGCCTTTTTTCTACTATATATTTCTCAATTCTCATCAAGAAATTTAGCTGGAAATCAAGAAATTTTGTTTTTGCAACTTCTCCACACAAAAGATGTACTAATTATTGTTCATAATATATCTTGGCGCAACACATTATCATGGTTTTATCTCGATGCCCACGTGTGAGGGCTATAAATGTACTTGAAATCGAAGGCCATGCCCCCTTCATTGTCGAGACCACTTAGAGACTTTTGTCTTGTTGGAGAGTTTATTTGAGTAGAAGTATTTCTAAAGTAAGGATAATTGATGGTAAGATTTTCTGGTTTCCTATTATTAACAAACATACTGGAACCAATTTTAATTACGAGGAATTTTCATAGATCACTATAGTTTAGAGCCTAGTAATTATAGAATGACTAATTATTATTTATAGTTGTTGTTTAATTGTTACCAGCTTGTATCACTTGTATTCAAATGTGCAACGAATACAGCATGTATCAAAATTGTATTCCTTGGTATAACCAACGTGAAATACAAGGGTATATACAAAGGATACAACATGTATCACTGTATGCATGGGTGTATATAAAGTAGACGAGATTGTATTCATTCGCACAACAAATACAACCAAGGTGAAATATACAAATATAGAAGTACAGAAAGAAAAAAAAACTTTTGTTGGAAGTCTGACTTAAAGACCTCCACTAACTAAGCAGGTGCTCCACTGAGCTACTAGAACTTGTTGCTCTCTTATTTCAGTTCAAAATAATTAATCTCTTGCTTCATGAATTTGTTATAAAACTCAAATATAGCTATGAATGATATATTTGCTGAAAGTATAGCTACGAATGATAAATACAATATATATATATGTTTGATGTGTCGCGAAAGTAGAAAGAACAAACCAAAAGATTCTAAAACTAATTGGAGTTTAAAGTAAGAATATTAGTATTGTTTAATATACTTTCAGGTCACTTTAAAGATCACATAACAAGTAGAATTAGTAGCTTCAAAAAATAAAACAAATAATTTTCTATAGCTGATTAAACCGCACTTATAGTAGTGTGAAAATTTCACTATATGTAGGTCAATATAAGTAAGTTAAATGCTTATTGATGTTTATATCATGCATATATTGGTACTTACTTGATAAGACGGGTCATTTTATTCCTAGCAATTAATATCTTTTCATTTAGATGATAAGATGTTTGAGTAACTGGGTAACAAGGAAACTAATTATGCCGCTATTTTTTTTTTCGCTGCTTTAAGTTAACTAGAACAACAACAAAAAGAAAATTACAAAGTGTGAATAATTCAACTACAAGTCACCGTTAAAATCTTCTTGCATCAGTTTTCAAGAAGACATGGAAGTTATGCGTCAAAGAATGGATCAAATATAGCAAGAATGGAACGTAATTCAAGCTTTGATTAAAAACGAAAAGCAAGATATGCAGTCAATCTACAATAGAGCTTGAGTATGAGGAGGAGATTGAGTATGATTAGGAGTAACTAGTTGAACGTGCATGTTATATTTTAGAGTTGAAGATAGAGACATGTTCAATTTGTAAATGTGAGTTAGTATTTTGTTAATTTGTTGATGATAATTAATGTTGTTTGATTATTTGGCTGGATTGTTATGAATATTAGTGTTCGACTTATAGTAAATATTGAATTTGGTTTGTATACTAAATGGTGTGTTGATATTAAGTGTTTGGTTGACTGTTTTATTTGGCAGGTGGTGTAATTGAAAATATAGGAAAATTCAACTATTTTTTTTTCCAGATTTGAGGCTGATTTGTGACTGAATCAGTCGCAAATGTCACCAGAAATTTTCCAGATTTGCGACTAATTCGGTCATAAATTAACTAAGTTATTCTCAATATGTACGACTGTTTCGGTCTAAAAATTTAATTAAATATTATTTATTTATTTATTTTATTATTTAGATTTGGATCTAAATCGGTCGCAAATCACTTAAATTCAAATGCGTCCTTTATTTTTCGTTTTGCGACCACGTATTTCTCAGTCGATCTTTTCCGATCGATAAACCGTCGGAAAAACTTGATTTCTGATCGATTTCACGTTCAGATATTAACCTTTTTCTAGTAGTGTTATAGGTCAATATAATTAAGTTAAATCCTTATTGATGTTTATATCTTGCATATTGGTACTTGCATGATAAGACGGGTCCTTAATTACTCCTAGTATTCATTTAGATGATAAGATGTTTGAGTAGAAGGGTAACACGGAAACTAATTATGCCGCTATTATTTTTTTTTCGCTTCTTGCTTTAAGTTAATAAGAACGACAACAAGAAATTACAAAGTGCGAATAATTCTACTACAAGTCACGGTCAAAATCTCCTTGCAACATCAGCTGTTTTAATTTGGCTGTCATTTTCTGGACAAATCTTGAAATAGGCATCATTTTTTCTTCAATCCTAATATTCTTACGTGCCTTGTGGAATGGTGCCTCGGCTATGAGTGATATCTGATTCAAAAAATGTGTTTAACACGTACACACGCAATCGACAGTATGCCTCATTGAATTAACCGATTAATTAATTACTATATCCAGTCTGACATACACGTTGAACTAATAGTCCTGCTGCAAAAAAAAAAAAAAAATTACATATTCTTATATCGTATTTCATATATATATATATATATATATATATATATATTAAACTCAAGCAAAAAGAAAAAAGAAAAGCAACAAGACCTCAAGCAATATGTTAATCTGTTTATTTTTTTCTTGTAAACAAGAGGAACACACACACACAAGATACTCTTCTGAGACGGGTTCAACCAATAGATAAAAGATAACTTCCACCAAATAAATACAACCACTCAACCAAAAACAACTATAGAATAAAAGATACATAAGAAGGCAATTCCTTAGCCCATGAACTTGGACCACTTTTGTAATGTCATAGGTGACACAAAAAATGCTTCCAATATGGACGAGAGTTACAATGAAGGCAATAAAGCCAGTGGCAATATCCCAAAACAAAAGGAAAAAAAATATCCTTGGAAACAGCAAATTAAAAGACACCAAAAACATCAATCTTTTCGCCTCCCACCAAAAGTAAGTACGAGTTAGGAAAAAAAAAGAAAGAAAGAAGACGCGCAAAACTAATAAGGGCAGACAACAATAATTAGAAGTAAGAAAGAAAACTTTCACATAATTACGTGCGTGTGCTATGCAAAAAAAGCTTTAAAAAAACATCATCAGCTAGTAGTCAATGATAACACCAAACTTTTTTTAACTTTTATTTTGGTCTCAACTAGCCAAACTGTGATGACAATATAGTCTACACAATAGGGATCTGTTGTAATTGGTTATAGGCAAACATTTGTAATATTGTTCTCTTTTCACTTATTAAAAGGGGTGGTAGGTGTGTGTATATATGGACTTGGACAAGTTTCAAAGAGCTTTTATATATACGTGGTTTTCAACTATAGCTGCAATCTTGCAGTTCAAAATTCCAAGCTTTGCTCTAATGAAGGCTGCTCTCAAATATTTGGTAGGCATTGCTGGCCCAAGTGGCTTTGGCTCTAAATCCACTGCTGACCAAGTCACTCAACATTCCTCTCTCAATTCTCAGCAGCTCACTGCAATCATCACTGGTACTAATTAGTCTTATATTCTCTCTTTTTTTCTATCTCTAATTTGCCTATGTTCTTGTGTTTTTGGGACGGTTGTAAGGCTAAACAATATACCTTTTGTAATTAATGAGCCGATAATTCATAGGCAGTCACTTGGTCGAGGGAAAGCGAGTTTTTGTAAGGCAATTGTTACTGCCTGCTAATATGTGCATGTTTTGGAAAAATTCAGTTCTATCACATGGAGGAGCAAATATTCTTTAAAAGAATAATTCTTTTCTTTGATTTTTCAGCTTTTCTTTTCTCCTTCTTCTTCTTGAAACTTTTGTTTCTTTTCTTTTAGTTGATATTGTTGTTAGAGCAACTGGGAATTAAGGGCTTTTCCAGCTTTTTGAGTGGTTCTGAGAATAATCAACTGTTCGATGTAGTCATAAGCAATTTAAAATTCATCATGGAATTTTGGTCGACATGCATTAACTAATTAACTATTTTGGAGAATTAATCTTTGAACAAACTACTAATACCAATTAAGGAATATTCGTGGAGTTGATTTTTCAGTATGAGATTTTTGGACTCAAAATTGTCAAGACACATGGAATTAAGATGGAGTACTTTCTTGGCACTTTTTCTTCCAAGAAAAAGCATCTTTCTCAAAAACTTGTGTACTTCCCATGACCCATTTTTCCAAAGGTTATTCCTATGTTTTTCAGATGTAGGGTATGAAATATTCATGAGGCTTCACTCATCATTTTAATTTGTACCTGATCACTTTTTTCTATCACACATTTTGAATAAAACCTTTCAATTAATTTCCCCTCTCTGGCTTACAAAAGAAAAAAGACAGCTCGGTGCACAAAGTATTTATTCACGTAATTTGGGTGTGATGTAAACAGCCTACCCTAATGCAAGAGGGGAAACAAGAGGGGAAAAAACAGTGAGAGCTAAGGGGTGTAGAATGTAGAAGAAGAGATTTTCCTTTCCTTTTTCCCAAATAATATAAATTTTGAATATTAACATATTCAATTTTTTTTTCTTTTTTTAGTGCATCTTTTTGTTTGAAGGAAGATATAGTTTTGTCTCTACTTGGGTTGTTGATTAATAGATACTACAAGATTTCCAATCTGGACAGTACTGAGTACTAATCATACGCTATATCTTTAACACAGAAAAGTTCAGTATCAAAATATTTTAATAACAACCTCCCACTATCTTTCATTAATTAGTATTTTAATTACCATGCATTATTTAGTGCAGATCCAATATAGAAACCTAATTTAGTACATGTCATAAAAAGATTAGACAAAGAATCATGATATTATATAAAAGAAAATTGGTTTAATAATCATACTGTAAAAATTACAGGCGCAACATCAGGGATAGGGGCAGAAACAGCAAGAGTACTGGCAAAAAGGGGTGTAAGGATAGTAATTCCAGCAAGAGACTTAAAGAAAGCAGCATTTGTGAAGGAATCCATACAAAAAGAGAGTCCAATGGCTGAGATTATATTATTAGAGATAGACTTGAGTTCGTTTGCTTCCATTCAGAGATTTTGTGCTCAGTTCTTGTCTTTAGGACTGCCTCTTCACATTCTCATGTATGTATTTTTTTCTCTTTGAGTGTGTTATATACGGTATAGAGAATTTTTATACCATCAGGGTATTCAAAATAAGGCAAGTTAACTGTTAAAACAGTTAAAGGTGACCTAATAATACAAACTCTTCTTTCTTTGTGTTTTCTTTTCTTTTTAGGTGTTTCTTTTAGGAAGTGAAGGGTGTGAACGTAATTTTTGATTGGTCTATAATTTTATCATGCAGAAATAATGCAGGGAAATTTTCGCAGAAACTGGAGTTCTCTGAAGACAAAATCGAGATGACTTTTGCCACAAACTACTTAGGTAACTAACTCCATGTTATATACTCGGGGACCATTATCTTTTTTGATGGAGTTGGGACTTCAATGCACAAGTATAAACGAAGTCCTACAAAAAGAAAAATGAAAAAAATCCTAATGATACCTCAAACTATATTCCCTTGTGATGTACTATAAAAGTTTGAGTTATATTCACTATATTATAAAAGTAAATATTATTTACGCGTTAATTGATAAATTTAATAAAAAATAACTATCGTATTGATTGGTGTTTGGCAGGTCATTTTTTACTGACAGAGTTGCTATTAGAGAAAATGGTTGAGACAGCAGAAGCTACAGGGATTCAAGGAAGAATAGTGAATGTTACTTCAGTAGTTCACAACTGGGTGAAAAGAGATCAATTCCGCTTATGCAAATTGCTCAATCCCAACAAGTAATATGAATACTACTACTCCTCTAAGCTAATATTTCATTACTTGTTATACGAAAATCCATTCAAATTTAATTCCTCTAACCTAATTCGTCTTGGTGATGCATGTCATACAGTTATAATGGTACTCGTGCATATGCTCAGTCAAAATTGGCCAACATTTTACATGCCAAGGAATTGTCAAGACAACTAAAGGTTAATTCCCTATTTACTTCCTTTCACTTACATGTTTTTCGCACTTTCTTATCAGAGTTGATACGAATTCTTTCAAACCTTATGCATAGAAATTGATACGAATTCTTTCAAACCTAATACACTTTCTATGCATATACGAAGAATAATACGATATAAATAAAAAGATTATACCCAATTAGAAGCAATCAAAACATAATCTTCGGTGTTAAAAGTGGTAGCTCTCTAGTCAATTCACCAATAATTTTGTGGTAAGCAATCTTATCATATTACACGGATTTTATACTAAGCTGTTTCTCTTACCGCTCAGTTATATCACATGAACTTGATTAGACAGCTCACAGATAAATTCTATGCCAAAACTCAGTTTTTTTCTATGAGAAAAGTCAGTTGGATCCTGAAATTAAAGTGGGAGTACTCCTTGTACCTCTCATTAGGGAATTGTCCATCAGTTCAGAATCTGCCAGCTTCATTTGCACTATAGTACTGTAGGCAAAGGATACTTCTCTTTCCTTCTTTGGTCCCTGTACTCTTTAAACCATTTAATTGCTTTTGTCTTCATATACTTGTATAATTTCCATAGTGAAAAATGTATGTTTGAATCGAACAGGCAAGAAATGCAAATGTGGCTATCAATGCAGTTCATCCTGGAATTGTAAAGACTGGAATAATCAGAGATCACAAGGGCTTTATCACAGGTATGTCTTTTTCATTTAATTTTGCTGCAAATATCAAACAAAGATAACTATAATTACTGTCTTCCCTTACAAATATACACAGATTCTCTCTATTTTATGGCATCAAAACTTCTAAAGTCAACATCACAGGTTCGTCTATATATGCTTGTCTCTTTTGCTTCATTGAACATTCCGACTACTTTCTTTGCAACTGCATACTCTTTTCTCCAAAAAGTTGAGGATAAATCATCTATTAGTCTCCATATACCAACAAAAGTGGGGGAAAAAGTAAAAAAGAGCGATTATAATAATAATAAGTAACGAGGTCAATTTCTTGGTATGGCAGGGTGCAGCAACCACATGCTATGTAGCACTGAGCCCACAAACAGAAGGGATAAGTGGGAAATACTTTGCAGACTGCAATGATAGTCACTCTTCAGTTTTAGCAAATGATGAAACTGAAGCTCTCAAGCTTTGGAAGGGCACTCGTGTTCTCATCCATAGAAGATTGCTTCCACCTGTAGGATGAACAAACCATTTCTTTTTACTCTTGGGAAGGAGGGATGTACATGTAAATAAATAGATATACTCTTGTATATCCATGATCACAAATGAAAATATCATACAAATAGTCCAATTGTTAGCAAACTATTGGAGAACAAATGTTAGTGGAATAATGAAGGTTCTTTCTTCTAGTGGTCCATTACTGCATGGGCTAGAACACGCCTTTGCCTTTCTGTTTTGCACTTTTGGCATAATATTCAAGATAGCATAAATACCCCTTAACAACTTTCCTCGTTTTACAACTACCTTACAAAGGGATCCACAACAAATTCATCACCTTTCTTTCGCATTGTCATCAACATTGCAAATACTAGCAATTCCAAATTGATATTACAATTACGCCTCAATTCCAAATAAGTTGGGCTAAATGCAATTCCAAATTGATATTAAATAGATAATTATCCTAGAAAGCAAAACCCAGAGTAGAAGTGTTGGCTGCACACTTGTAAACTGTTCCACTGAAACTAGCTCACATAAAATCCAAAAAGAATGCAGCATCTAAGCAAATGTTCTATTCTACAATACAGACATATGATACACTACAATGTACAAAAAGAAAAAGGATCTGTCTTTTCTAAAGAAAAAATAATGTAAAGACCATAAAGCTCCATTTTGGATACTAATTTACGGGTAGGGGTCAATGCCTAAGCCCCACCAGTCCCACAATGGTAGTCTTTACATATATAAAAAAAGAAAAAGAAAATCTTAAATAGCTACGAGTAGAATAAAATGACTAACTGGAAAGTCATATGACGATATAATGGAAGAAAACCAACAAAGCTTGGACCTAATAAATGAAGTCTACTACAAACGTCTGCAAAGACAGCAAGGCTTTGAGCATCTGATCAGGTAGCCATTTGACCTGACTCGTTACTGATCCCAATCTCAGTAGAAGCAAGTTAGGTTTTTGCTTATCAGGACTCGTGAATTAACGAAAATTTGTTGGCTAAGCAACTGCGCAATCATTATCATCTCTTGACCTGCCAAAAAGTGAATCTTACACATTAGGAACCCATGCAGGGTGAAGTGCTTGCTCAAATTTAATCTAATAAGCCTTATTCAATCTATGCAATAATTGTTGAAGCGAAGATATTTCCTGCCAAAAGAACATTCACATGAAGGTCATGACGAGTGAATTCTTCATGAACAGTCCTGTTCAGCAAATTCAGTCATCAATGTTGTAAAAAAGAGAATCTTTCCGTATAAATGCCCTCTGCATGTGATATTAGCTCCGTAGGGTGAAACGTGGTCGACATTGGTAACCGTAACCATGTGTGCTAATTTCATTCCTATTAAGGTGCTGACACGGGTCATTTTCTTGCTTCATTTATCTGTTCTAACTTTTTCATTTGCTTCACCTTAGGATGAGACTAATTCTTAATGAACTTGCCACCAAATCACCAGACTGATGACCTAACCCTATGCACTGGCTTCACATGGTCATGTAAATGACAACACGCATCATATCTCCAAGCTAGACACAATTATATATATATCATGAGAAATTGAACCAAAAAGAATAGCAAAAGTAATACAAAGTTTATAAATGTGAGGACCTGAATGACAAGACAAGCAATAAAAGAAAGTACCACTTATTTGATCTACAGACTTCAAAGAGCAAATCGACAAGCAATACAAAGGACTTGCTAAAATTCACTCAAAGCTGACCTTAACCAGGGAACAGTTGCTGTCTTACAAAATTCAACAATACCAAAGACTAGTCTATCTCATTAGTTTATCTGAAATTCTGAATTACAGTATAATGAAAATTGAGCTTAATCAGTCCTCGGCTTAGCTTGGCTAAACTTAATTGAATCCTTTAAATTGAGATCAAACATATCACATGAAAATACTCCTCAGTCCCAAAAGAGTTAGTCCTCTCCTTTTTGGACAATCCCAAAAGGTCATCAACCTTCCTTGCAAAAATGTTTTACTACATCCAACTAGAACAAATGTTTAAGGTATCCACCAAATTTCCTATTCTATTTATCCAAAACAAAGGTGAATATATGAACCCGTAAGTTTCCTAAGAAATGCTTGATAATTCATACTTTGAACTCTTTTTATAGTAACCAGCTCGCTGAATAAAAACATCCAAGACTGTTCCTTTCTGAGGGGCACACTGAAATCATTCATAGCATATACATTTGTGTTGGTTTATGTATATCCAGACAAGCCAATGAGAAAAGGTTATCAAGTTCAGATGCTTGTGAACCTTTTAAACAGTCCAGTAGATAGACCTACAGGACATAATCAGTCGCAATTATTTGTTCATGTTAATCATGAGTTTTTTTTGGTTTGGATCTGCATCATGTTAACAATAACTTAGCATGTCAATGAGGGATTAAACATGTATAGCCTGGAAATCTACACTGTATCAGAGGAAAGAATGTAATCAATATACTTCAGAATTGCTTATCATTGATTTTTGCATGTCCCCTCTGACAGTTAATAATAAAGTCCATATGTCAACTTTTCTACAACATCAATATCCCACACTTCACTCATCATTAGGGGTGTCAATTTTGACTCATAAAATGGTATCAAGGTCTCACCCAGACGTCAATAGGTTGGATGAGTAATCTATCTATTTAAGAGTTAAATTGGTGTAGCTCTAATCAACCCATCCAAAAGATAGGGTCGACTTGCCATTACATAATTAGTAATTTTTCCCAAATTAATCTGTAACAGAAATTTGTTACAAATAGAAAAAAGAATAGAGAGAAATATTTTTATCACAGGGTATAAGATTACTTTCTTGCACAATATTTTCTTTTAACGAACCTACAAATTAGAAAAGGAAAAGAACAAATGGAAAAGTGGCTTTGAGTTGAGTAGGTTGGCCTATGACCCATTGATCCACTTATTGTTTCTCTCTTATTCTCTGTAGCAAAAGAAATAGGAACAAATTCATAAATTTCATTTAAGCATAGTAAATAGTGAAACTGGACTGAACCTTGTTGAATGACGACAAAGTGGGAAGAAGATGATGCTCAAGTGTCTAAGAGGGCGTGACCATTCAATTTGAGTGTTTCTTTTTCTCTTTTCTCTTCTGGTGACAACTCGGATATAATTTGAGTTAAATTGGTCAAGTAAAATTTCTATCCAGAGTAAGTCTCAAAGATTATAAGAATAGAGAGAGAATACTCAGGGAACACCACTATGGGAAATCAACTGTAACATTCTAAGAGAGGACAAAGCATATATAAAGGAAAAGAAAGAAAAATAGAAATCAGTTAGAGCTTGTAGTCCAAGTTTTCATAATTAATAAATGCTACCTTAAAACGAGGAGAACGCCGAAGAGACGAAGCAGATCCAGGAGAGAGGACTGCTGGCCTACCCCCTTTTGCATGGTCAAGTTTCCTGGAATTTCTGTTATGTTCAGCAGATTGATGCTCCTGTAGCTGGGATGAAAACTCACTTCTACTATCAGTTGAAACGGAAGAAACCGGGGCTGACATAGAGATCATGGAAGTGTCTTGATCACGAGATGCTATGTCAGGAAGAGTTCCTGGATGCATAGGAAACATAAACGTATTAACCATTATACAGCATTTGATGAAAAACTCTCCATTTATTTATACACTCCATATTCAGCCATTATACAGAATTTGATGAAAAACTCTATATATTTATAAACTGTGTAAGAACATGCGATTTTCAGGGATTGCAAGCAGCCAATACTCTATGATTTCTTGCACAGCCGTATATGGCTCTGGTGTTACCAAATAAGGCTCATAGGATAATGGAACATAGAAACAGAAACACAAAGTTATACCATGTGCTACAGCTGCTTGAAACTTTTCTCTCATAATCCTGACAAACTTGAACAGTCCATTGCTCTTATTTAACTCATTGAGCAGCTCGTTTGCATCATTTAGTTGTGGATCAGAATCAATCACTAAAAATCCAAGCCAAGCAAAGAATTAGAGTTCTAAACCATCTTCACTTATGTATAGTTGATAAAGATTCCAAACTTACAAGTATATACATCATTCTCATGACGTACGGTAAAAAAGTATTCCTTATCCTGATTATTGGCATCAATATTGGTAAATATGAATTTCACTCCTGCAGAAGACATAGGAAATGAATGCTCAATGGACAAATCTAATGATAGAAGAAGATTGTATTTCTTTTATTGGAAAATCCATTAGTAATAATTAGAGCTTTTGGCGAGGTTTTATGGTTCAGAAAGCAAGTCTGCTCCTTTAGAATCTTAAATGTGTCCACAAGTGGGAAGGATAAACATACCATGGCCACATTCAATACGTAAACCAAGCACCTTATTGTACCACACAATAGCCTCTTCTATTTCCTCTCTCTGTTCAGCATTCTCATTATGCTTTTCGTCACATTCTTTGAGAGCTTTTACCGACAAAAAGAAAAGCTCAATTACCCAACATGATATGGTGTCACTTGGTAGAGACAGCAGAAGCAGACACCAAGTTATCAACATAGAAGGCACTAATAATATTCACACAAAAAACAACTTTCACAATGAAAGTACAAGGAGAGTTTGGAAAAGGAGGCATTTTTAAAAAAGAAAAGAAAACTTGAACAAGTTCACGTCCAACTTCCAACATCAGCGTAGATCTTGAGGAACTTCAAAGAAAGAAGGGACAGATAAGCATTATTATTAATGCTACCTTCCCAACAAATTAGGTTTCTTCATTTGACCAGGCATTTGAACTAGAGCTTTGATTTTACTACATGAAACCGGAGGTGAATCCAAATACAAAGATAAAACTTCACTTTTGATGAGTTTCAAATAAATTGGTTGTCATGTTACTTTTTTTGTTATTATGATACTGAAATTGCTTTCGAAGGGTGTAAAACAAAATGAAAGTCGACAAACACCTTTAATCTGAGACAAGGCTAAGTGATAAGACTTCAGCCTAAGGTCAAATAGCAATTCTTGATAATAAAAACAAAAAAATAATACTGTGTCAATTTGAGAAAGTAACTAGGGGATTAGGTCAAATTAACATCTTTCTGTGCTAGTTGTCTCATAGGAAGACTCCAAGACATGAAAGCACGTATGACTTTGTCAAATGCATGAAAAGAGGGCCAACTTTTGCAGAGATAGATTTTACCATCACTTTGTTGAGATATTATGGCTGCATATCCCTCTTTCCTGGCCCTTTGGTTTTCCACAACCCCTCTAAGTTTTTCTGCTCTAGTTTTCGTAGCAGATATTGAGTCTGCTAATGCTATCTGTTTTGCCTCTTTTCGGGTCTTCACTGAGGATGACATAACATGTTAGAATTTTAAATAAAAAAACAGAGACAAAATAATAATAATGATCCAATTTTATGGAGAAAATGATAATCCAAAATTAATAGCATATAGAAAATTAACAGGAGTAGTTCTTCAAATTTTTTTCCAAGTTGTAAACCATGAATGCCGGATATATCTAACTAGTCTCTGAAATCATTTCCTCTTAAGTCTTAATTCTGAAAAGCAAAAGAAGTTGAGATTAAAATTTAAAATAAGACATTTTTAGAAAATACTATGGATGAGAACTAGCAGAATAAGTAAATAACCTCAAGAACTTTGTGGTGACTACCATATTGCAGCTACTTTGGATGTGAATCTTTTACACATACTTCCCGTTTTCCGTCAATACACAAGAAGCCAAGAAAAATAAATCTTAAATACCATAACAGATCCATGCTGTAATATTCCCTTTAAACTTTGGAAGTGTTGTTACTTAGATCTTCAGACTTTCAGTGTTTATTGCCACTTATTCTTACTACTATAAGGATCTTCAGAGCTTGAAAAGACGGGTTATATGCATACTTAGTGATTAGTAATTATGTCATCACATATGCAAGTTCGCTTTCAGCATAACCATCATTTTCAGCAAAAAATGTGCTTAATTAGAAAACCCACAGAATACATAAAGAGCAGTACAAAGAAGAACGGGAAACGAGTGACAAACCTGCAAGCGCTTTCACCAATTTGTCTTCCAATTCCCTCAGCTCAACTTTTAACTTCCCAAGTTTTGCTGCCGCAACCAGTCAATTAAATCAAATAATCAAATCAATAAGATCCCACGTGAAAGAAAAAATCCAATCTAGGAGATATACTCCTATAAAATCGCTAAGAATAATGTTCAGGTGAAAACCCTAAGTTTAGAAGACCAAAATTCAAGGAGCCTCAGAATTTAGGAAAAAAGCATACCCTGTAATTGAAGAGACTCTTGTGCTTGACCCTTGGTTGAATCCAGGGATTTTCGAAAGGAGTGAGTGGAAGCGTCCAATTTCTGCTGTTGAATGGGAATTTCTCTGTCACAAATCAATCTAAGTTCCTCCATTTTCGTCCTCATAATTTCCCCTACGCCGCTCTTCATTCTAATCTCTAACGTTCTCTGCTTATTTTGCTTTGTGTGTGAGAGAGAGAGAGAGCGCGCATGTGCTTATGAGATTTGAATACTGGTGAGACAATACGCTTAGCCCGCCATTTTCATTTCCTTTTCAAAATAGATGGTGGCCAGCGAATGAATACTGGTAACTTTTCTTTCTGAAGAGCTAAGAAAGTTCAATTTTTTAAAAATTTTTTTTGGGTTAGGTCAGCAGACGAAGTTATATTATATTAAAGATAAGTGCCAATACAAGGAGCATCGTTTATGCTCTGCAGAGTGTTACAAAATAAGTATTGTCCTGACCATTAAAATGGCCCTGGAAGGTGCTACAATATTACACCTACTATCATGTTAAGTAATACAAAAATACACGTTTGTTGATGTAGACATTGTTGTGTTTCTTAAGTAGGTAATGCCCAGTTGTTCGTGTTGGACAATGCATTCTTATCTATGTAACCTTAACTAATGACTTTGTGTCTTGTTATAGGTTTTGATAATCGACAAACCATCATGGACGAACTACTAAGATTGCTATGGACTTTGTTAAAGTACAAGTCGAGCTTTCAAGATACTAGGAGTCGATGCATGAAACAAGTCGATGAAGCAAAAAGATTGAAGACAAATGAAGATGTCATTTAGTCTTAATGTTATTTTGAGTTTTAATGTGTTTGATTTATTTATCGTTTTTAATAACTTGGTTCAAAGTTTTAAAACGATTTCAAACACTAATTAAAACATTTTCAAAACAATTGATTTTACAAAACAATAAAATTGTTAATCAAAATTTGTGCTGGAAATTTTACGGAAAGAGCCATACATTGACGTTACTGTAGCAATGTCACTGTAGCAACAGTACTGTAGCATCAAGTGATGTTTACTGTAGCAATTTCCAGAATGTGTAAGACATCGATGTCTGCCTTAATTCGGACATCGATGTCTGGGTAAATCCGTTGGCAAACGGGCAGAAATTTTTGAATGCCCTAAAGTCTTGTTTGGACATGGGATTTGTTTGGCAAGACCCCCAACGGATATATGAGGTTTTGGGGCTATAAATACAGCCTCATAAACCTCATTTTAATACAACACATTATCCAAAATTAAGAGATAAATTGCTTCAAGTATTCTTACTTCTTTGAGCTAAATTTTGAGCTATTTCTTGAAAGCATTTGTTGTGTTCTTGAGCTATAATTTCATTCACTTCATCTACTCTTGAGAGAGTTGTAATTCTAGTGAAAAACAGTGTTGTCATACACTTAAGGGAAGTTGTCCCTTGTTGTTAGGAAGAGTGTCTTCCTTGGTTGTGTTGCAAAGCTTGTGTGATCAAGTCTTTGTGGAACGGTTGGTTAGGCACCCGCAAGTC
>MCJB01001327.1:0-24033 GCA_002018475.1 Nicotiana obtusifolia | reverse complement strand
AATGTAAAGAAAAGGACGGTTAACTTTTTACTTTTTTGGCTTTTAATTAGAACCGCCCATCTGTAAAGTTGAAAGGGCATTTAGGACTTTTTGTTAATACTTTTTCTTGTGTAAATAGAAGAAGGAAAGAGAAGGAGGAAGCAAGCCTTCACGGGCAAATTTGCTCTCCTCTCATCTCTCTAACCCCTCACTCTTTTGAAAATATATATTAAGAAATACACTACTTTGTTCATACATGGAGCATATATCACAAACTACTTCAGATACTACACAGGAAAATCTACCAACAGAGGTAAATTCATTTATCATTATGAATAGCTAAACTTTTATATTCCTGATAATCTCTTAAATGTTATATTAGTTTAATAATGTTATAGTATTGTTTTACTGAACATTTTTAGTAAGTTTGCCATATGAGTAAGTAGGCTGAGAGTAGTCAAGCCCAGGCTATGCCGTCCTAAGGTGGAAACCGAAAAAGGCAAGGAGGCCGTGTTAAGGGGAGTACACAGTGTTGAGGGGCTGCTAGGGTAGATGATTGAAGCCGAAAAAAGTATGGTAGTGACTAAACAAAATGTTCAGGATAACTTTAATATAATATGATAAAACTGGCATAACATATATAGAGATTAGAGGGAATAAATGTTTAGAAATTAATGAAAATGGTGAATACTTATTTGTTAGATAACAATCAAGAATATAAGATATTGGTACTATATCTACTTAGAAAACTTAATAATGATATTAAAGAAAAAATATTTGACTTATTAATTATGGAAGAAATAATAGAATCTACCGTACAACAATGGTATGATTTTGACATACTATATGATATAGATTTATATGACTCAGATATCTATTCAGATTAATGATAAATCAAGAATATTTAGAACGTTGGATAAAAATTATGAAAAACCTAGATTTATTAGAAAAATTACTAATAGACAATATAACGAGTTAGATTAGGACACAAGATATAGAATATTTAGATTTTATTAACGAAAACGTTATAGAAATGAAAAGATTAATACCACTAAAACATGAACACCATGAAAATATTTTAGACATAGGGTCTCCACTCCCTAGTTGATGTTATTTTAGACATATAGTCTCCAATCCCTAGTCTCCTTTTTAAACATAGAGTCTCTACTTCCTAGTTGATGTTATTTTAGACATAGGGTCTCCACTCTCTAGTCTCCTTTGACAACATAGGGTCTCCACTCCCTAGGTTATGTTATATTAGACATAGGGTCTCCACTCCTTAGTCTCCTTTTCCAATATAGGGTCTCTACTCCCTAGTTGATTTATATTTTAGACATAATGTCTCCACTCCCTAGTCTCCTTTTGCAACATAAGGTCTCCAGTCCATAATTGATGTTATTTTTGACACAGGGTCTTCATTCCCTAATCTTCTTTCCAACATAGGGTCTCCATTCCCTAGTTCATGTTATATTAGACATTGCGTCTCCACTCCCTAGTCTGTTCTCCAACGTTGGGTCTCCACTTCCTAACTGATATTATTTTAGACCTAGGGTCTCCAATCCCTAGTCTTATTTCCAACATAGGGTCTCCACTCCCTAGTTGATTTATTTTAGACATGGGATCTCCATTTCCTAGTCTCTTTTCCAACATAGGGTCTATACTCCCTAATTGATGTTGTTTTGGACAGAGGGTCTCCACTCCCTAGTCTCTTTTTCCAACATAGGGTCTCCACTCCCTAGTTTATTTTATTTTAGACATACGGTCTCCACTCCTTAGTCTTCTTTTCCAACATAGGGTCTTCACTCCTTAGTTAATATTATATTAGACATAGGGTCTACACTCCCTAGTTTTCTTTTCGAACATAGGGTCTGCACTCCCTAGTTGTTGTAATTTTAGACATAGGGTCTCCTCTCCCTAGTCTCCTTTTCCAACATAGGGTCTCCGCTCCCTGATTGATGTTATCTTAGACATAGGTCTCCACTCCCTAGTCTCCTTT
This sequence comes from Nicotiana obtusifolia, assembly GCA_002018475.1. Classification (NCBI taxonomy): domain Eukaryota; kingdom Viridiplantae; phylum Streptophyta; class Magnoliopsida; order Solanales; family Solanaceae; genus Nicotiana; species Nicotiana obtusifolia. The sequence goes on along the minus strand of MCJB01001327.1, from coordinate 22,058 downwards.
TCCAACATATGGTCTCTACTCCCTCGATGATGTTATTTTAGACATAGGATGTCTACCCCCTAGTCTCTTATTCCAACATAGGGTCTGTACTCCATAGTTGAGGTTATTTTAGACTAGGGTCTCCACACCCTAGTTGATGTTACTTTCGACATAGGATCTCCACACCCTATTCTCTTTTCCAACATATGGTCTCTACTCCTTAGTTGATGTTATCTTAGACATAGGGTCTCCTCTCGTTAGTCTCTTTTTCCAACATAGGGTCTCCATTCCCTAGTTGATGTTATTTTATACATAGGGTCTTCACTCCCTAGTCCTCTTTTCCAACATAGGGTCTCCACTCCCTAGTTGATGTTATTTTAGACATAGGGTCTCCATTCCCTAGTCTCATGTTCTAACATACGGTCTCCATTCCCTTGTTGATGTTATTTTAGAAATAGGGTTTCCATTCCATAGTCTCCTTTTCCAACATAGGTACTTTACTCCATAGTTTATGTTATTTTACACATAGGGTATCCACTCTCTAGTCTCCTTTTCCAACATAGGGGCTCCACTCCCTAATTGATGTTATTTTAGACATAGGGTCTCCACTCCCTAGTCTCCTTTTCTAACATAGAGTCTCTACTCCCTCGTTGACGTTATTTTTGACATAGGATGTCTACCCCCTAGTCTCTTATTCCAACATAGGATCTCCACTCCCTTGTTGATTTTATATTAGACATAGGGTCTCCACTCCCTAGTTTATGTTATTTTAGAGATAGGGTCTCTACCCCCGAGTCTCCTTTTCCAATATAGGGTCTCCACTTGTTGATGTTATTTTAGACATATGGTGTTACTCCCTCGTCTCCTTTTCCAACATAGGGTCTCCACTCCCTAGTTAATGTTATTTTAGACATAAGGTCTCCACTCCCTAGTTGATGTTATTTTAGACATAGAGTCTCCACTCCCTAGTCTCCTTTTTAAACATAGAGTCTCTACTTCCTAGTTGATGTTATTTTAGACATAGGGTCTCCACTCTCTAGTCTCCTTTGACAACATAGGGTCTCCACTCCCTAGGTTATGTTATATTAGACATAGGGTCTCCACTCCTTTGTCTCCTTTTCCAATATAGGGTCTCTACTTCCTAGTGGATTTATATTTTAGACATAGGGTCTCCACTCTCTAGTCTCCTTTTGCAACATAAGGTTTCCATTTCATAATTGATGTTATTTTTGACACAGGGTCTTCATTCCCTAATCTTCTTTTCCAACATAGGGTCTCCATTCCCTAGTTCATGTTATATTAGACATTGCGTCTCCGCTCCCTAGTCTGTTCTCCAACGTTGGGTCTCCACTCCCTAAAGATGTTATTTTAGACCTAGGGTCTCCAATCCCTAGTCTTATTTCCAACATAGGGTCTCCACTCCCTAGTTGATTTATTTTAGACATGGGATCTCCATCTCCTAGTCTCTTTTCCAACATAGGGTCTATACTCCCTAATTGATGTTATTTTAGACATAGGGTCTCCACTCTCTAGTCTCCTTTGACAACATAGGGTCTCCACTCCCTAGGTTATGTTATATTAGACATAGGGTCTCCACTCCTTTGTCTCCTTTTCCAATATAGGGTCTCTACTTCCTAGTGGATTTATATTTTAGACATAGGGTCTCCACTCTCTAGTCTCCTTTTGCAACATAAGGTTTCCATTTCATAATTGATGTTATTTTTGACACAGGGTCTTCATTCCCTAATCTTCTTTTCCAACATAGGGTCTCCATTCCCTAGTTCATGTTATATTAGACATTGCGTCTCCACTCCCTAGTCTGTTCTCCAACGTTGGGTCTCCACTCCCTAACTGATGTTATTTTAGACCTAGGGTCTCCAATCCCTAGTCTTATTTCCAACATAGGGTCTCCACTCCCTAGTTGATTTATTTTAGACATGGGATCTCCATCTCCTAGTCTCTTTTCCAACATAGGGTCTATACTCCCTAATTGATGTTGTTTTGGACAGAGGGTCTCCACTCCCTAGTCTCTTTTTCCAACATAGGGTCTCCACTCCCTAGTTTATTTTATTTTAGACATACGGTCTCCACTCCTTAGTCTTCTTTTCTAACTTAGGGTCTTCACTCCTTAGTTAATATTATATTAGACATAGGGTCTACACTCCCTAGTTTTCTTTTCGAACATAGGGTCTGCACTCCCTAGTTGTTGTAACTTTAGACATAGGGTCTTCTCTCCCTAGTATCCTTTTCCAACATAGGGTCTCCACTCCCTAATTGATGTTATCTTAGACGTAGGTCTCCACTCCCTAGTCTCCTTTTCCAACATATGGTCTCTACTCCCTCGATGATGTTATTTTAGACATAGGATGTCTACCCCCTAGTCTCTTATTCCAACATAGGGTCTGTACTCCATAGTTGAGGTTATTTTAGACTAGGGTTTCCACACCCTAGTTGATGTTACTTTCGACATAGGATCTCCACACCCTATTCTCTTTTCCAACATAGGGTCTCCACTCCTTAGTTGATGTTATCTTAGACATAGGGTCTCCTCTCGTTAGTCTCTTTTTCCAACATAGGGTCTCCATTCCCTAGTTGATGTTATTTTATACATAGGGTCTTCACTCCCTAGTCCTCTTTTCCAACATAGGGTCTCCACTCCCTAGTTGATGTTATTTTAGACATAGGGTCTCCATTCCCTAGTCTCATGTTCTAACATACGGTCTCCACTCCCTTGTTGTTGTTATTTTAGACATAGGGTTTCCATTCCATAGTCTCCTTTTCCAACATAGGTACTCTACTCCATAGTTTATGTTATTTTACACATAGGGTCTCCACTCCCTAGTCTCCTTTTCCAACATAGGGGCTCCACTCCCTAATTGATGTTATTTTAGACATAGGGTTTCCACTCCCTAGTCTCCTTTTCCAACATAGGGTCTCTACTCCCTCGTTGATGTTATATTAGACACAGGATGTCTACCCCCTAGTCTCTTATTCCAACATAGGATCTGTACTCCATAGTTGAGGTTATTTTAGACATAGGGTCTCCACTCTCTAGTTGATGTTACTTTAGACATAGGATCTCCACACCCTATTCTCTTTTCGAAAATAGGGTCTCTACTCCATAGTTGATGTTATCTTAGACATAGGGTCTCCTCTTCTTAGTCTCTTTTTCCAACATAGGATCTCCATTCCCTAGTTGATGTTATTTTATACATAGAGTCTTCACTCCCCAGTCCTCTTTTCCAACATAGGGTCTACACTCCCTAGTTGATGTTATTTTAGACATAGGGTCTTCATTCCCTAGTCTCCTTTTCCAACATAGGTACTCTACTCCATAGATGATGTTATTTTAGAAATAGGGTCTCCATTCCCTAGTCTCCTTTTCAATCATAGGGACTCTACTCCATAGTTGATGTTATTTTAGACATAGGGTCTCCACTCCCTAGCCTCCATTTGCAACATAGGGTCTTCATTCCCTAGTTGATATTATTTTAGACATAGGGTTTTCACTCCCTAGTCTGGTTTTCCAACATAGGGTCTCCACTCCCTAGTTGATTTTATATTAGACATAGGGTCTCCACTCCCTAGTTAATGTTATTTTAGACATAGGGTCTCCACCCCCTAGTCTCCTTTTCCAATATAAGGTCTGTACTGCCTAGTTGATGTTATTTTAGACATAGGGTCTCCACTTCCTAGTTGTTCTTATTTTAGACATAGGGTCTCCACTCCTTAATGGATGTTATTTTAGACGTAGGTTCTCCACTCCTTAGTCTCCTTTTCCAACATAGAGTCTCTACTCCCTAGTTGATTTATATTTTAAACATAGGGTCTCCACTCCGTAGTCTCCATTTGCAACATAAGGTCTCCATTCCCTAGTTGATGTTATTTTTGACACAGGGGTCTACACTCCCCAGTCTGTTCCCCAACATTGGGTCTCCACTCCCTAGCTTATGTTATTTTAGACATAGGGTCTACACTCCCTAATTTTCTTTTCCAACATAGGGTCTCCACTTTCTAATTGATGTTATTTTAGACATTGGGTCTCCACTCCCTAGTCTCCTTTGACAACATAGGGTCACCACTCCCTAGGTTATGTTATATTAGACATAGGGTCTCCACTCCTTAGTCTCCCTTTCCAATATACGGTCTCTACTCCCTAGCTGATTTATATTTTAGACATAGGGTCTCCACTCCCTAGTCTCCTTTTGCAACATAAGGTCTCCATTCCCTAGTTGATGTTATTTTTGACACAGGGTCGTCATTCCCTAATCTTTTTTTCCAACATAGAGTCTCCATTCCCTAGTTCGTGTAATATTAGACATTGTGTCTCCACTCCCTAGTCTGTTCTCCAACTTTGGGTCTCCACTCCCTAGCTGATGTTACTTTAGACCTAGGGTCTCCACTCCCTAGTCTTATTTCCACCAAAGGGTCTCCACTCCCTAGTTGATTTATTTTAGACATGGGATCTCCATTCCCTAGTCTCCTTATTTCCACCATAGGGTCTCTATACTCCCTAATTGATGTTATTTTGGACAGAGGGTCTCCACTCCCTAATCTCTTTTTCCAACATAGGTTCTGCACTCCCTAGTTTATTTTATTTTAGACATAGTCTCCACTCCTTAGTTATTACTATATTAGACATAGGGTCTATACTCCCTAGTTTTCTTTTCGAACATAGGGTCTGCACTCCCTAGTTGTTGTAATTTTAGACATAGGGTCTCCTCTCCCTAGTCTCCTTTTCCAACATAGGGTCTCCACTCCCTAATTGATGTTATCTTAGACATAGAGTCTCCAATCTCTAGTCTCCTTTTCCAACATCGGGTCTCTACTCGCTCGATGATGTTATATTAGACATAGGATGTCTACCCCCCAGTCTCTTATTCCAACATAGGGTCTGTACTCCATAGTTGAGGTTATTTTAGACTAGGGTCTTCACTCCCTAGTTGATGTTACTTTCGACATAGGATCTCCACACCCTATTCTCTTTTCCAACATAGGGTCTCTACTCCTTAGTTGATGTTATCTTAGACATAGGGTGTCTTCTACTTAGTCTCTTTTTCCAACATAGGGTCTCCACTCTCTAGTTGATGTTATTTTAGACATAGGGTCTCCACCCCCTAGTCTACTTTTCCAATATTGGGTCTCCACTCCCTAGTAAATGTTATTTTAGACATAGGGTCTTCACCCGTTAGTCTCCTTTTCCAATATAGGGTCTCCACTTCCTTGTTGATGTTAATTTAGACAAAGGGTCCCTACTCCCTCGTCTCCTTTTCCAACATAAGGTCTGTACTGCCTAGTTGATGTTATTTTAGACATATGGTCTCCACTTCCTAGTTGTTGTTGTTTTAGACATAAGGTCTCCACTTCCTAGTGGATGTTGTTTTAGACATAGGGTCTCCACTCCCTAGTCTCCTTTTCCAACATAGGGTCTCTACTCCCTAGTCTTATTCCCACCATATGGTCTCCACTCCCTAGTTGATTTATTTTACACATGGGATCTCCATTCCCTAGTCTCTTTTCCAACATAGGGTTTATACTCCCTAATTAATGTTATGTTGGACAGAGGGTCTCCACTCCCTAGTCTCTTTCTCCAACATAGTGTCTGCACTCCCTAGTTTATTTTATTTTAGGCATAGAGTCTCCTCTCCTTAGTCTTTTTTTCCAACATAGGGTCTTCACTCCTTAGTTAATATTATATTAGACATAGGGACTACACTCCCTAGTTTTCTTTTCGAACATTGGGTCTGCACTCCCTAGTTGTTGTAATTTTAGACATAGGGTCTCCTCTCCCTAGTCTCCTTTTCTAACATAGGGTCTCCACTCCATAATTGATGTTATCTTAGACATAGGGTCTCCACTCCCTAGTCTCCTTTTCCAACATAGGGTCTCTACCCCTCGATGATGTTATTTTAGACATACGATGTCCACCCCCTAGTCTCTTATTCCAACATAGGGTCTGTACTCCATAGTTGAGGCTATTTTAGACTAGGGTCTCCACTCCCTAGTTGATGTTACTTTCGACATAGGATCTCCACACCCTATTCTCTTTTGCAACATAGGGTCTCTACTCCTTAGTTGATGTTATCTTAGACATAGGGTCTCCTCTCCTTAGTCTCTTTTTCCAACATTGGGTCTCCATTCCTTAGTTGATATTATTTTATACATAAGGTTTTCACTCCCTAGTCCTCTTTTCCAACATAGGGTCTCCACTCCCTAGTTGATGTTATTTTAGACATAGGGTCTCCATTCCCCAGTCTCATGTTCCAACATAGGGTCTCCACTCCCTTGTTGATGTTATTTTAGAAATAGGGTCTCCATTCCATAGTCTCCTTTTCCAACATAGGTACTCTACTCCATAGTTGATGTTATTTTAGACATAGGGACTCCACTCCCTAGTCTTCTTTTCCAATATAGGGGCTCTACTCCCTAATTGATGTTATCTTAGACGTAGGGTCTCCACTCCCTAGTTTCCTTTTCCAACATAGGGTCTCTACTCCCTCGTTGATGTTATTTTAGACCTAGGATGTCTACCCCCTAGTCTCTTATTCCAACATAGGGTTTGTACTCCATAGTTGAGGTTATTTTAGGCATAGGGTCTCCACTCCCTAGTTGATGTTACTTTCGACATAGGACCTCTACACCCTATTCTCTTTTCCAACATAAGGTTTATACTCCTTAGTTGATGTTATCTTAGACATAGGATCTCCACACCCTATTCTCTTTTCCAACATAGGGTCTCTACTCCTTGTTGATGTTATCTTAGACATAGGATCTCCGCACCCTATTCTCTTTTCTAACATATGGTCTCTACTCCTTAGTTGATGTTATCTTAGACATAGGGTCTCCGTTCCCTAGTCTTCTTTTCCAATATAGGGGCTCTACTCCCTAATTGATGTTATCTTAGACGTAGGGTCTCCACTCCCTAGTTTCCTTTTCCAACATAGGGTCTCTACTCCCTCGTTGATGTTATTTTAGACCTAGGATGTCTACCCCCTAGTCTCTTATTCCAACATAGGGTTTGTACTCCATAGTTGAGGTTATTTTAGGCATAGGGTCTCGACTCCCTAGTTGATGTTACTTTCGACATAGGACCTCCACACCCTATTCTCTTTTCCAACATAAGGTTTATACTTCTTAGTTGATGTTATCTTAGACATAGGATCTCCACACCCTATTCTCTTTTCCAACATAGGGTCTCTACTCCTTGTTGATGTTATCTTAGACATAGGATCTCCACACCCTATTCTCTTTTCTAACATATGGTCTCTACTCCTTAGTTGATGTTATCTTAGACATAGGGTCTTCTCTCCTTAGTCTCTTTTCCAACATAGGGTCTCCATTTCCTAGTTGATGTTATTTTATACATAGGGTCTTCACTCCCTAGTCCTCTTTTACAACATAAGGTCTCCACTCCCTAGTTGACGTTATTTTAGACATAGGGTCTCCATTTCATAGTCTTCTTTTCCAATATAGGGACTCTACTCCATAGTTGATGTTATTTTAGACATAGGGTCTCCACTCCCTAGTCTTCTTTTCCAATATAGGGTCTCTACTCCCTAATTGATGTTATCTTAGACGTAGGGTCTCCACTCCCTAGTTTCCTTTTCCAACATAGGGTCTCTACTCCCTCGTTGATGTTATTTTAGACATAGGATGTCTACCCCCTAGTCTCTTATTCCAACATAGGGTTTGTACTCCACAGTTGAGGTTATTTTAGGCATAGGGTCTCCACTCCCTAGTTGCTGTTACTTTCGACATAGGACCTCCACACTCTATTCTCTTTTCCAACATAACGTCTATACTCCTTAGTTGATGTTATCTTAGACATAGGATCTCCACACCCTATTCTCTTTTCTAACATATGGTCTCTACTCCTTAGTTGATGTTATCTTAGACATAGGGTCTCCTCTCCTTAGTCTCTTTTTCCAACATAGGGTCTCCATTCCCTAGTTGATGTTATTTTATACATAGGGTCTTCACTCCCTAGTCCTCTTTTCCAACATAGGGTCTCCACTCCCTAGTTGATGTTATTTTAGACATACAGTCTTCATTCCCTAGTCTCATGTTCCAACATAGGGTCTCCACTCCCTAGTTGATGCTGTTTTAGAAATAGGGTCTCCATTCCCTAGTCTCTTTTTCAATCATAGGGACTCTACTTCACAGTTGATGTTATTTTAGACATAGGGTCCCCACTTTCTAGTCTCCATTTGCAACATAGGGTGTTCATTCCCTAGTCTGGTTTTCCAACATAGGGTCCCAACTCCCTAATTGTTTTTATATTAGACATAGGGTCTCCACCCCCTTAGTCTCCTTTTCCAATATAGGGTCTCCACTCCCTAGTTAATGTTATTTTTGACATAGGGTCTCCACCCGTTAGTCTCCTTTTCCAATATAGGGTCTCCACTCGCATGTTGATGTTATTTTAGACATAGGGTCCCTACTCCCTCGTCTCCTTTTCCAACATAAGGTATGTACTGCCTAGTTGATGTTATTTTAGACATAGGGTCTTCACTTCCTAGTTGTTGTTATTTTAGACATAGGGTCTCCACTCCCTAGTGGATGTTATTTTAGACATAGGGTATCCACTCCCTAGTCTCCTTTTCCAACATAGGGTCTCCACTCCCTAGTTAATGTTATTCTAGACATAGGGTCTGCAACTAGTTGATGTTATTTTAGACACAGAGTCTCCACTCCCTAGTCACCTTTTTAAACATAAAGTCTCCACTCTCTAGCTGATGTTATTTTAGACATAGGGTCTCCACTCCCTAGTCTCCTTTTCCAACATAGGTTCTCCACTCCTTAGTCTCTTTTTCCAACATAGAGTCTCTACTCTCTAGTTGATTTATATTTTACACATAGGGTCTCCACTCCCTAGTCTACTTTTGCAACATAAGGTCTCCATTCCCTAGTTGATGTTATTTTTGACACAGGGGTCTATATTCCCCAGTCTGTTCTCCAACATTGGGTCTCCACTCCCTAGCTTATGTTATTTTAGAAATGGGTCTACACTCCCTAGTTTTCTTGTCCAACATAGGTTTTACACTTCCTTGTTGATGTTATTTTAGACATTGGGTCTCCACTCCCTAGTTTATGTTATATTAGACATAGGGTCTCCATTCCTTATTCTCCTTTTCCAATATAGGGTCTCTACTCCCTAGCTGATTTATATTTTAGACATAGGGTCTCTACTTCTAAGTCTCCTTTTGCAACATAAGGTCTTCATTCCCTAATCTTCTTTTCCAACATAGGGTCTCCGTTCCCTAGTTCATGTAATATTAGACATTGCGTCTCCACTCCCTAGTTTGTTCTCCAACATTGGGTCTCCACTCCCTAGCTGATGTTACATTAGACCTAGGGTCTCCACTCCCTAGTCTTATTTCCACCATAGGCTCTCCACTACCTAGTTGATTTATTTTAGACATGGGATCTCCATTTCCTAGTCTCTTTTCCAACATAGCGTCTATACTCCCTAATTAATGTTATGTTGGACAGAGGGTCTCCACTCCCTAGTCTCTTTTTCCAACATAGGGTCTGCACTCCCTAGTTTATTTTATTTTAGAGATTGAGTCTCCACTCCTTAGTCTTCTTTTCCAACATAGGGTCTCCACTCCTTAGTTAATATTATATTAGACATAGGGTCTACACTCCCTAGTTTTCTTTTCGAACATATGGTCCGCACTCCCTAGTTGTTGTAATTTTAGACATAGGGTCTCCTCTCCCTAGTCTCCTTTTCCAACATAGGGTCTCCACTCCCTAATTGATGTTATCTTAGATATAGGGTCTCCACTCCCTAGTCTCATAGGGTCTCTACTCCCTCGATGATGTTATTTTAGACATACGATGTCTACCCCCTAGTCTCCTATTCCAACATAGGGTCTGTACTCCATAGTTGAGGTTATTTTAGACTAGGGTCTCCACTCTTTAGTTGATGTTACTTTCGACATAGGATCTCCACACCCTATTCTCTTTTCAAACATAGGGTCTCTACTCCTTAGTTGATGTTATCTTAGACATAGGGTCTCTTCTCCTTAGTCTCTTTTTCCAACATAGGGTCTCCATTCCCTAGTTGATGTTATTTTATACATAGGGTCTTCACTCCCTAGTCCTCTTTTCCAACATAGGGTCTCGACTCCCTAGTTGATGTTATTTTAGACTAGGGTCTCCAACATAGGGTCTCTACTCCTTAGTTGATGTTATCTTAGACATAGGGTCTCCTCTCCTTAGTCTCTTTTTCCAACATAGGGTCTCAATTCCCTAGTTGATGTTATTTTATACATAGGGTCTTCACTCCCTAGTCCTCTTTTCCAACATAGGGTCTCCACTCCCTAGTTGATGTTATTTTAGACATAGGGTCTCAATTCCCTAGTCTCACGTTCCAACATAGGTTCTCCACTCCCTAGTTGATGTTATTTTGGAAATAGGGTCTCCATTCCCTAGTCTACTTTTCAATCATAGGGACTCTACTCCATAGTTGATGTAAATTTAGACATAGGGTCTCCACTCCCTAGTCTCCATTTGCAACATAGGGTCTTCATTCCCTAGTTGATGTTATTTTAGACATAGGGTCTTCACTCCCTAGTCTGGTTTCCAACATAGAGTCCCAACTCCCTAGTTGATTTTATATTAGACATAGGGTCTCCACTCCCAAGTTGATGTTATTTTAGACATAGGGTCTCCACCCCTAGTCTCCTTTTCTAACATAGGGTCTCTACTCCCTCGATGATGTTATTTTAGACATACGATATCTAGCCCCTAGTCTGCTATTCCAACATAGGGTCTGTACTCCATAGTTGAGGTTATTTTATACTAGGGCCTCCACGCTCTAGTTGATGTTACTTTCGACATAGGATCTCCACACCCTATTCTCTTTTGCAACATAGGGTCTCTACTCCTTAGTTGATGTTATTTTAGACATAGGGTCTCCTCTCCTTAGTCTCTTTTTCCAACATAGGGTCTCCATTCCCTAGTTGATGTTATTTTATACATAGGGTCTTCACTCCCTAGTCCTCTTTTTCAACATAGGGTCTCCACTCCCTAGTTGATGTTATATTAGACATAGGGTCTCCATTCCCTAGTCTCATGTTCCAACATAGGTCTCCACTCCCTTGTTGATGTTATTTTAGAAATAGGGTCTCCATTCCGTAGTCTCATTTTCCAACATAGGTACTCTACTCCGTAGTTGATGTTATTTTACACATAGGGTCTCCACTCCTAAGTCTCCTTTTCCAATATAGGGGCTCCACTCCCTAATTGATGTTAACTTAGACGTAGGGTCTCCACTCCCTAGTTTCGTTTTCCAACATAGGGTCTGCACTCCCTAGTTGTTGTAATTTTAGACATAGGGTCTCCTCTCCCTAGTCTCTTTTTCCAACATAGGGTTTGTACTCCATAGTTGAGGTTATTTTAGACATAGGGTCTCTACTCCCTAGTTGATTTTACTTTCGACATAGGATCTCCACACCCTATTTTCTTTTCAAACATAAGGTCTATACTCCTTAGTTACTCCCTAGATGATTTATATTTTAGATATAGGGTCTCCACTCCCTAGTCTCTTTTTGCATCATAAGATCTCCATTCCCTAGTTGATGTTATTTTTGCCACAGGGGTCTACACTCCCTAGTCTGTTCTCCAACATTGGGTCTCCACTCCCTAGATTATGTCATTTTAGACATAGGGTCTACACACCCTAGTTTTTTTTTCCAACATAGGGTCTCCACTTCCTAGTTGATGTTATTTTAGACAGTGGGTCTCCACTCACTAGTCTCCTTTGACAACATAGGGTCTCCACTCCCTAGGTTATGTTATATTAGACATAGGGTCTCCACTCCTTAGTCTCCTTTTCCAATATAGGGTCTCTACTCCCTAGCTGATTTATATTTTAGACATAGGGTCTCCACTCCCTAGTCTCCTTTTGCAACATAAGGTCTCCATTCCCTAGTTGATGTTATTTTTGACACAGGGTCTTCATTCCCTAATCTTCTTTTCCAACATACGGTCTCCGTTCCCTAGTTCATGTAATATTAGACATTGCGTCTCCACTCCCTAGTTTGTTCTCCAACATTGGGTCTCCACTCCCTAGCTGATGTTACTTTAGACCTAGGGTCTCCACTCCCTAGTCTTATTTCCACCATAGGCTCTCCACTCCCTAGTTGATTTATTTTAGACATGGGATCTCCATTTCTTAGTCTCTTTTCCAACATAGCGTCTATACTCCCTAATTAATGTTATGTTGGACAGAGGGTCTCCACTCCCTAGTCTCTTTTTCCAACATAGGGTCTGCACTCGCTAGTTTATTTTATTTTAGACATTGAGTCTCCACTCCTTAGTCTTCTTTTCCAACATAGGGTTTCCACTCCTTAGTTAATATTATATTAGACATAGGGTCTACACTCCCTAGTTTTCTTTTCGAACATATGGTCCGCACTCCCTAGTTGTTGTAGTTTTAGACATAGGGTCTCCTCTCCCTAGTCTCCTTTTCCAACATAGGGTCTCCACTCCCTAATTGATGTTATCTTAGATATAGGGCCTCCACTCCCTAGTCTCCTTTTCCAACATAAGGTCTTTACTCCCTCGATGATGTTATTTTAGACAAACGATGTCTACCCCCTAGTCTCCTATTCCAACATAGGGTCTGTACTCCATAGTTGAGGTTATTTAGACTTGGGTCTCCACTCTCTAGTTGATGTTACTTTCGACATAGGATCTCCACACCCTGTTCTCTTTTCAAACATAGGGTCTCTACTCCTTAGTTGATGTTATCTTAGACATAGGGTCTCTTCTCCTTAGTCTCTTTTTCCAACATAGGGTCTCCATCCCCTAGTTGATATTATTTTATACATAGGGTCTTCACTCCCTAGTCCTCTTTTCCAACATAGGGTCTGGACTCCCTGGTTGATGTTATTTTAGACTAGGGTCTCGAACATAGGGTCTCTACTCCTTAGTTGATGTTATCTTGGACATAGGGTCTCCTCTCCTTAGTCTCTTTTTCCAACATAGGGTCTCAATTCCCTAGTTGATATTATTTTATACATAGGGTCTTCACTCGTAGTCCTCTTTTCCAACATAGGGTCTCCACTCTCTAGTTGATGTTATTTTAGACATAGGGTCTCCATTCCGTAGTCTCATGTTCCAACATAGGGTCTCCACTCCCTAGTTGATGTTATTTTGGAAATAGGGTCTCCATTCCCTAGTCTACTTTTCAATCATAGGGACTCTACTCCATAGTTGATGTAAATTTAGACATAGGGTCTCCACTCCCTAGTCTCCATTTGCAACATAGGGTCTTCATTCCCTAGTTGATGTTATTTTAGCCATAGGGTCTTCACTCCCTAGTCTGGTTTCCAACATAGGGTCCCAACTCCCTAGTTGATTTTATATTAGACATAGGGTCTCCACTCCCAAGTTGATGTTATTTTAGACATAGGGTCTCCACCCCTAGTCTCCTTTTCCAACATAGGGTCTCTACTCTCTCGATGATGTTATTTTAGACATACAGTGTCTACCCCCTAGTCTCCTATTCCAACATAGGGTCTGTACTCCATAGTTGAGGTTATTTTATACTAGGGTCTCCACTCTCTAGTTGATGTTACTTTCGACATAGGATCTCCACACCCTATTCTCTTTTGCAACATAGGGTCTCTACTCCTTAGTTGATGTTATCTTAGACATAGGGTCTCCTCTCCTTAGTCTCTTTTTCCAACATAGGGTCTCCATTCCCTAGTTGATGTTATTTTATACATCGGATCTTCACTCCCTAGTCCTCTTTTCCAAAATAGGGTCTCCACTCCCTAGTTGATGTTATACTAGACATAGGGTCTCCATTCCCTAGTATCATGTTCCAACATAGGACTCCACTCCCTTGTTGATGTTATGTTAGAAATAGGGTCTCCATTTCGTAGTCTCATTTTCCAACATAGGTACTCTACTCCGTCGTTGATGATATTTTACACATAGGGTCTCCACTCCCAAGTCTCCTTTTCCAATATAGGGGCTCCACTCCCTAATTGATGTTATCTTAGATGTAGGGTCTCCACTCCCTAGTTTCCTTTTCCAACATAGGGTCTGCACTCCCTAGTTGTTATAATTTTAGACATAGGGTCTCCTCTCCCTAGTCTCTTTTTCCAACATAGGGTTTGTACTCCATAGTTGAGGTTATTTTGGACATAGGGTCTCCACTCCCTAGTTGATGTTACTTTCGACATAGGATCTCCACACCCTATTTTCTTTTCAAACATAAGGTCTATACTCCTTAGTTACTCCCTAGTTTATTTATATTTTAGATATAGGGTCTCCACTCCCTAGTCTCTTTTTGCATCATAAGATCTCCATTCCCTAGTTGATGTTATTTTTGCCACAGGGGTCTACACTCGCCAGTCTGTTCTCCAACATTGGGTCTCCACTCCCTAGCTTATTTCCAACATAGGGTCTATACTCCCTTATTGATGTTATTTTGGACAGAGGATCTCCACTCCCTAGTCTCTTTTTCCAACATAGGGTGTGCACTCCGTAGTTTATTTTATTTTAGACATAGGGTCTACACTCCCTAGTTTTCTTTTCGAACATAGGGATTGCACTCCCTAGTTGTTGTAATTTTAGACATAGAGTCTCCTCTCCCTAGTCTACTTTTCCAACATAGGGTCTCCAATCCCTAATTGATGTTATCTTAGACATAGGGTCTCCACTCTCTAGTCTCCTCTACCAACACAGGGTCTGTACTCCCTCGATGATGTTATTTTAGACATAGGATGTCTACCCCCTAGTCTCTTATTCCAACATAGGGTCTGTACTCCAAATTTGAGGTTATTTTAGACTAGGGTCTTCACTCCCTAGTTGATGTTACTTTCGACATAGGATCTCCACACCCTATTCTCTTTTCCAACATAGGGTCTCTACTCCTTAGTTGATGTTATCTTAGACATAGGGTCTCTTCTCCTTAGTCTCTTTTTCCAACATAGGGTCTCCATTCCCTAGTTGATGTTATTTTATACATAGGGTCTTTACTCCCTAGACCTCTTTTCCAACATAGGGTATCCACTCCCTAGTTGATGTTATTTTAGACAAGGGTCTCCAACATAGGGTCTCTACTCCTTAGTTGATGTTATCTTAGATATAGGGTCTCCTTTCCTTAGTCTCTTTTTCCAACAAATGGTCTCTATTCCCTAGTTGATGTTATTTTATACATAGGGTCTTCACTCCCTAGTCCTCTTTTCCAACATAGGGTCTACACTCCCTAGTTGATGTTATTTTAGAAATAGGGTCTCCACTCCCTAGTCTCCTTTTCCAACATAGGGTCTCTACTCCCTCCTTGATATTATTTTAGACATAGGATGTCTACCCCCTAGTCTCTTATTCCAACATAGGGTTTGTACTCCATAGTAGAGGTTATTTTAGACATAGGGTCTCCACTCCCTTGTTGATGTTATTTTAGACATAGGGTCTCCACTCCTTAGTCTCCTTTTCAACACAAGGTCTCCACTCCCTAGTTGATGTTGTTTTAGAAATAGAGTCTCCACTCACTAGTCTCCTTTTTCAACATAGAGTCTCTACTCCCTAATTGTTGTTATTTTAGACATAGGGTCTCCACTCCATAGTGTCCTTTTGCAACATAGGGTCTCCATTCCCTAGTTGATGTTATTTTATACATAGGGTCTTCACTCCCTAGTGCTCTTTTCCAACATAGGGTCTCCACTCCCTAGTTGATGTTATTTTAGACATAGGGTCTTCATTCCCTAGTCTCATGTTCAAACATGAGGTCTCCACACCCTATTTTATGTTATTTTAGAAATAGGGTCTCCATTCTCTGGTCTACTTTTCAATCATAGGGACTCTACTCCATAGTTGATGTTAATTTAGACATAGGGTCTCCACTCCCTAGTCTCCATTTGCAACATAGGGTCTTCATTCCCTAGTTGATGTTATTTTAGACATAGGGTCTTCACTCCCTAGTCTGGTTTTCCAACATAGGGTCCCAACTCCCTAGTTGATTTTATATTAGACATAGGGTCTCCACTCCCAAGTTGATGTTATTTTAGTAGGGTCTCCACCCCCTAGTCTCCTTTTATAATATAGGGTCTCCATTCCCTAGTTAATGTTATTTTAGACATAGGGTCTCCACCCGTTAGTCTCCTTTTCCAATATAGGGTCTCCACTCCCTTGTTGATGTTATTTTAGACATAGGGTCCCTACTCCCTCGTCTCCTTTTCCAACATAAGGTCTGTCCTGCCTAGTTGATGTTATTTTAGACATAGGGTCTCCACTTCCTAGTTGTTGTTATTTTAGAAATAGGGTCTCCACTCCCTAGTGGATGTTATTTTAGAGATAGGGTCTCCACTCCCTAGTCTTCTTTTCCAGCATAGGGTCTCCACTCCCTAGTTAATGTTATTCTAGACATAGGGTCTCCACTCCCTAGTTGATGTTATTTTAGACATAGAGTCTCCACTCCCTAGTCTCCTTTTTAAACATAGAGTCTCCACTCTCTAGCTGATGTTATTTTAGACATAGGGTCTCCACTCCCTTGTCTCCTTTTACAACATAGGGTCTCCACTCCCTTGTCTCGTTTTCCAACATAGGGTCTCCACTCCCTAGATTATGTTATTTTAGACATAGGTTCTCCAATCCTTAGTCTCCTTTTCCAACATAGAGTCTCTACTCCCTAGTTGATTTATATTTTAGACATAGGGTCTCCACTCCCTAGTCTCCTTTTGCAACATAATGTCTCCATTCCCCAGTTGATGTTATTTTTGACACAGGGGTCTACACTCCCCAGTATGTTCTCCAAAATTGGGTCTCCACACCCTAGCTTATGTCATTTTAGACATAGGGTCTACACTCCCTAGTTTTGTTTTCCAACATAGGGTTTCCACTTCCTAGTTGATGTTATTTTAGACATTGGGTCTCCACTCCCTAGTCTCCTTTGACAACATAGGGTCTCCACTCCCTAGGTTATGTTATATTAGAGATAGGATCTCCATTCCTTAGTCTCCTTTTCCAATATAGGGTCTCTACTCCTTAGCTGATTTATATTTTAGACATAGGGTCTCCACTCCCAAGACTCGTTTTGCAACATAAGGTCTCCATTCCCTAGTTGATGTTATTTTTTACACAGAGTCCTCATTCCGTAATCTTCTTTTCCAACATAGGGTCTCTATTCCCTAGTTCATGTAATATTAGACATTGCGTCTCCACTACCTAGTCTGTTCTCCAACATTGGGTCTCCACTCCCTAGTTGATGTTACTTTCGACATAGGATCTCCACACCCTATTCTCTTTCCCAACATAGGGTCTCTATTCCTTAGTTGATGTTATCTTAGACATAGGGTCTCCTCTCCTTAATCTCTTTTACATAGGGTCTCCATTCCCTAGTTGATGTTATTTTATACATAGGGTCTTCACTCCCTAGTCCTCTTTTCCAACATAGGGTCTCCACTCCCTAGTTGATGTTATTTTAGACATAGGGTCTCCATTCCCTAGTCTCATGTTCTAACATAGGGTCTCCACTCCCTTGTTGATGTTATTTTAGAAATAGGGTCTCCATTCCATAGTCCCCTTTTCCAACATAGGTACTCTACTCCATAGTTGATATTATTTTAGACATAGGGTCTCCACACCCTAGTCTCCTTTTCCAACATAGGGGCTCCACTCCCTAATTGATGTTATCTTAGACGTAGGTTCTATACTCCCTAGTCCCCTTTTCCAACATCGGGTCTCTACTCCCTTGTTGATATTATTTTAGACATAGGATGTCTATCCTCTAGTCTCTTATTCCAACATAGGGTTTGTACTCCATAGTTGAATTTTTTTTAGATATAGGGTCTCCACTCCCTAGTTGATTTTACTTTCGACATAGGATCTCCACACCCTATTCTCTTTACCAACATAGGGTCTCTACTCCTTAGTTGATGTTATCATAGACATAGGAGCTCCACACCCTGTTCTCTTTTCCAACATATGGTCTCTACTCCTTAGTTGATGTTATCTTAGACATAGGGTCTTCTCTCCCTAGTCTCTTTTTCCAACATAGGGTCTCCATTCCCTAGTTGATGTTATTTTATACATAGGGTCTTTACTCCCTTGTCCTCTTTTCCAACATAGGGTCTCCACTCCCTAGTTGATGTTATTTTAGACATAGGGTCTTCATTCCCTAGTCTCATGTTCCAACATAAGGTCTCCACTCCCTAATTGATGTTATTTTAGAAATAGGGTCTCCATTCCCTAGTCTACTTTTCAATCATAGGGATTCTACTCCATAGTTGATGTTAATTTAGACATAGGGTCTCCACTCCCTAGTCTCCATTTGCAACATAGGGTCTTCATTCCCTAGTTGATGTTATTTTAGACATAGGGTCTTCACTCCCTAGTCTGGTTTTCCAACATAGGGTCCCAACTCCCTAATTGATTTTATATTTGACATAGGGTCCCCACTCCCTAGTTGATGTTATTTTAGACATAGCGTCTCCACCCCCTAGTCTCCTTTTCCAATATAGGGTCTCCATTCCCTAGTTAATGTTATTTTAGACATAGGGTCTCCACCCGTTAGTCTCCTTTTCCTATATAGGGTCTCCACTCGCTTGTTGATGTTATTTTAGACATAGGGTCCCTACTCCCTCGTCTCCTTTTCCAACATAAGGTCTGTACTTCCTAGTTGATGTTATTTTAGGCATAGGGTCTCCACTTCCTAGTTGTTGTTATTCTAGACATAGAGTCTCCACTCCCTAGTGGATGTTATTTTAGACATAGGGTCTCCACTCCCTAGTCTCCATTTGCAACATAGGGTCTTCATTCCCTAGTTGATGATATTTTAGACATAGGGTCTTCACTCCCTAGTCTGCTTTTCCAACATAGGGTCTTAACTCCCTAGTTGATTTTGTATTAGACATAGGGTCTCCACTCCCTAGTTGATGTTATTTTAGACATAGGGTCTCCACCCCTTAGTCTCCTTTTCTAATATAAGGTCTCCACTCCCTAGTTAATGTTATTTTAGACATAGGGTCTCCCCGTTAGTCTTCTTTTCCAATATAGGGTCTCCACTCTCTTGTTGATGTTAATTTAGACATAGGGTCCCTACTCCCTCGTCTCCTTTTCCAACATAAGGTCTGTACTGCCTAGTTGATGTTATTTTAGACATAGGGTCTCCATTCCCTAGGTTATTTTATTTTAGACATAGAGTCTCCACTCCCGAGTCTCCTTTTTAAACATAGAGTCTCCACTCTCTAGCTGATGTTATTTTAGACATAGGGTCTCCACTCCCTAGTCTCCTTTTCCATCATAGGGTATCCACTCCCTAGGTTATGTTATTTTAGACATAGGTTCTCCACTCCTTAGTCTCCTTTTCCAACATAGAGTTTCTACTCCCTAGTTGATTTATATTTTAGACATAGGGTCTCCACTCCCTAATTGATGTTACTTTCGACATAGGATCTCCACACCCTATTCTCTTTTCCAACATAAGGACTATACTCCTTAGTTGATGTTATCTTAGACATAGGATCTCCACACCCTATTCTCTTTTCCAACATAGGGTCTCTACTCCTTAGTTGATGTTATCTTAGACATAGGGTCCCCTCTCCTTAGTCTCTTTTTCCAACATAGGGTCTCCATTCCTTAGTTGATGTTATTTTATACATAGGCTCTTCACTCCTTAGTCCTCTTTTCCAACATAGGGTCTCCACTCC
Organism: Nicotiana obtusifolia; assembly: GCA_002018475.1. Lineage (NCBI taxonomy): Eukaryota > Viridiplantae > Streptophyta > Magnoliopsida > Solanales > Solanaceae > Nicotiana > Nicotiana obtusifolia. Next base: position 2,409 of record MCJB01001327.1, on the reverse strand, counting down.
CTAGTTAATGTTATTTTAGACATAGGGTCTCCATTCCCTAGTCTCATGTTCCAACATAGGGTCTCCACTCCCTTGTTGATGTTATTTTAGAAATAGGGTCTCCATTCCATAGTCTCCTTTTCCAACATAGGTACTCTACTCCATAGTTGATGTTATTTTAGACATAGGGTCTCCACTCCCTAGTCTCCTTTTCCAGCATAGGGGCTCCACTCCCTAATTGATGTTATCTTAGACGTAGGGTCTCCACTCCCTAGTCTCATTTCCCAACATAGGGTCTCTACTCCGTCGTTGATAATATTTTAGACATAGGATCTCCACACCCTATTCTCTTTTCCAACATATGGTTTCTACTCCTTAGTTGATGTTATCTTAGACATAGGGTCTCCTCTCCTTAGTCTCTTTTTCCAACATAGGGTCTCTATTCCCTAGTTGATGTTATTTTATACATAGGGTCTTCACTCCCTAGTCCTCTTTTCAAACATAGGGTCTCCACTCCCTAGTTGATGTTATTTTAGACATAGGGTCTCCATTCCCTAGTCTCATGTTCGAACATACGGTCTCCTCTCCCTTGTTGTTGTTATTTTAGACATAGGGTCTCCACTCCCTAGTGGATGTTATTTTAGACATAGGATCTCCACTCCCTAGTCTCCTTTTCTAACATAGGGTCTCCACTCCCCAGTTAATGTTATTCTAGAAATAGGGTCTCCACTCCTTAGTTGATGTTATTTAAGACATAGAGTCTCCACTCCCTAGTCTCCGTTTTAAACATAGAGTCTCCACTCTCTAGTTGATGTTATTTTAGACATAGGGTCTCCACTCCCTAGTCTCCTTTTCCAACATAGGGTCTCTACTCCCTAGGTTATGTTATTTTAGACATAGGTTTGCCAGTCCTTAGTCTCCTTTTGCAACATAGAGTCTCTATTCCCTACTTGATTTATATTTTAGACATAGGGTCTCCACTCCCTAGTCTCCTTTTGCAACATAAGGTCTCCATTCCCTAGTTGATGTTATTTTTGACACAGGGGTCTACACTCCCCAGTCTGTTCTCCAACATTGGGTCTCCACTCCCTAGCTTATGTTACTTTAGACATAGGGTCTACACTCCCTAGTTTTCTTTTCCAATATAGGGTCTCCACTCCCTAGTTGATTCATTTTAGACATAGGATCTCTATTCCCTAGTCTTTTTTCCAACATAGGGTGTATACTCCCTAGTGGATGTTATTTTAGACATAGGGTCTCAACTCTCTAGTCTCCTTTTCCAACATAGGGTCTCCACTCCCTAGTTTATTTTATTTTACACATAGGGTCTCCACTCCTTAGTCTTCTTTTCCAACATAGGGCCTGCACCCCTTTGTTAATATTATATTAGACATAGAGCCTACACTCCCTAGTTTTCTTTTCGAACATAGGGTCGCCACTCCATAAGTTGATGTTATTTTAGACATAGAGTCTCCACTCCCTAGTCTCCTTTTCCAACATAGGGTCTCCACTCCCTAATTGATGTTATCTTAGACATAGGGTCTCCACTCCCTAGTTGATGTTATTTTAGACATAGGGTGTCTACTCCCTAGTCTCTTATTCCAACATAGGGTCTGTACTCCATAGTTGAGGTTATTTTAGACATAGGGTCTCGACTCCCTAGTTGATGTTACTTTAGACATAGGATCTCAACTCCCTAGTCTCTTTTCCAGCATATGGTCTCTACTCCTTAGTTGATGTTATTTTAGACATAGGGACTCTTCTCCTTAGTCTCTTTTTCCAACATAGGGTCTCCCTTCCTTAGTTTATTTTATTTTACACATAGGGTCTCCACTCCTTAGTCTTCTTTTCCAACATAGGGCCTGCACCCCTTTGTTAATATTATATTAGACATAGAGCCTACACTCCCTAGTTTTCTTTTCGAACATAGGGTCGCCACTCCATAGGTTATGTTATTTTAGACATAGAGTCTCCACTCCCTAGTCTCCTTTTCCAATATAGGGTCTCCACTCCTTAATTGATGTTATCTTAGACATAGGGTATCCACTCCCTAGTTGATGTTATTTTAGACATAGAGTCTCCTCTCCTGGGGTCTCCACTCCCTAGTTAATATTATTTTAGACATAGGGTCTCCACTCCGTAGTTTTCTTTTCCAACATAGGGTCTGCACTCCCTAGTTGTGGTAATTTAAGACATAGGGTCTCCTCTCCCTAGTCTCCTTTTCCAACATAGGGTCTCCACTCCCTAATTGATGTTATCTTAGACATAGGGTCTCCACTCCCTAGTTGATTTTATTTTAGACATAGGGTCTCCACTCCGTAGTTTCCTTTTACAACATAGGTCTCTACTCCCTAGTTGATGTTATTTTTTTAATCATAGGGTCTCCACTCCCTTGTCTCCTTTTGCTACATACAGTCTTCATTCCCTAGT
>MCJB01001326.1:15672-26666 GCA_002018475.1 Nicotiana obtusifolia | reverse complement strand
TGAAACATCAGATGGTAGAAATGTATCAGGCATGGGTTAAGGGACATCCTCCACCCTCATTCCCCACCAACTACACAGAAAACCTTGCTTCCATTCCACCACTCTCTCAATCCCAGATGGCCCATATCATTGACCTTTCCCCACAACACGCACCTGGCTTTACCCCTTACCACAATTACCCCGGCACTTCGGCCCAAACTTTTCATGCTCTACCAGTCAAAACAACCTCGTACCCTGCTCCAACATCTGCTCCTATTTTTGTACCCCCACCACAAACTACCCTTCATCGATCCTCTAGTGAGCCTGCATTTCCCGCCCCAGATGCCCATTACCATGCACCGGAGCCCACTTTCAAAGTCCCAGACCCTTACTCCCACACCCACCAGTTTGAGCCTTATGTCGAAACTGACAAACCACCCAAGAATCCAGAGCAAGAGGAGATGTTCAGGAAACTACAGAGTCTCGAGCAATCATTGAAAAATATGCAAGGGTTGGGAAATCAGGTGAGTGTGGCCTATAAGGATTTATGTTTGTTTCCTGATGTCCAACTACCTGCCGGGTTCAAGATGCCCAAGTTTGACTTGTATGACGGACATGGGGATCTTGTTGCCCATCAAGGGGTTATTGCAGCAAAATGAGAGGCGCCGGAGGAAAAGATGAACTACTAGTGGCCAACTTCAGCCGAAGTCTGAGTGGGACAGCTTTAGAATGGTACGCCCGCCAAGACGTTAACAGGTGGTACACCTTGGATGATATGGCCCAGGCCTTCGCCCGACATTTTCAATACAATAGACATTGTTCCAGACTGCCTATCTCTGACCAAGGTGGAAAAGAAACCCGGTGAAAGCTTTAGAGAATATGGGTTCCGATGGAGGGAGCAAGCTGCACGAGTCAACCCTCCAATGGAAGAAAACGAGATGGTTAAGTACTTCCTCCAAGCCTTGGAGCCCACTTACTATGGACATTTGATCTCAGCCATTGGTTAATCTTTCAATGATGTGGTAAAGATGGGAGAAATGGTGGAAGAGGGGCTCAAGTCCAGTAAGATCATGAGTTATTCTGCTATAAAAGCAACCACCCAGGCAATCTAAAGTGGTGCCGGAAGTTTTCTAGGCAAGAAGAAGAAGGAAGATGTCGCTATGGTTGTCTCCAGATCATGGCAGGGCCAGAGGGGTTCACCTCACCAATACACTCATCCTCGACCCCGACCTCAAAATTACACCCAAGCTCTATATAATACCCCTCAACACTACTTTTCCCCACCAAGCCCCCAAGATTTAGCCAGACCACCCCAGTATTTTGTTCACCATGCACAGTCATATGCTCAACCCCCTCCTTACCCGCAATGGCATGCCCCTGTCCCATAGAATACCTACCCAGCTCCACAAAATGCCTATCCATCTCCAAACCTTATCAAAACCCCAATCGTTCACATTTTCGACCAAGAGTAGAGTATAGGAGAGAGAGGCAGCAGCAGAAACAAACTTTTACCCCGTTTGGAGAATCCTATGCTAGTTTATTCCAAAGGCTAAGGCAGTTGGACGTTTTAAGGCCAATTGAGTCAAAAATACCAAACCCCCCTCCAAAGAACCTCGATTATTCCCTAAGATGTGCTTACTATTCTGATGCCCCAGGCCATGACATAGAAAAGTGTTGGCACCTAAAATGGAAGATCCAGGAGCTCATTGATACGAACCAAATTGTAGTCCAAAGCCCAGACACTCCAAACATCAACCAAAATCCTCTGCCTGCCCATGAAGAGACACATATGATTGAAGTAGTTTACAAGGACAAGGAGCCCAAGAAGTCTTATAAGTTCGTCATGATGATTCGGGCCAGTAAAAACAATTTGGTTAAAGATCCAGATTCCACCAAAGCAAAGCCTGTGATAGTTGAAGGGGCAACAGAAAAGCCAAGCCCGCTCAATTTGAAACCACCGATGTTGGTCGTGAAAGGGACGTCAAAAGATATTGCGGCAAGTCCAGAAAGCTCAAAAGTGGTAGTGCCGGGGATTCCAAGTAAGCCTGTCCTAGTTGTGAAAGGGGCTCCTATTACTCCTATCATCATTAAACCAGTAACCCAGTTGCCGGTGGTTGATACTAAGGCTGTCCCGTGGAATTACAAACAAGTAATAGTGACATACAAAGGAAAAGAAGTAGAGGAAGAAGTAAATGAAACTAGAGGATTGACTCGTTCTGGGAGATGTTTTGCTCCGGAAGAATTAAGAAAAGCCAAGTCATTCAAAGATAGTCAATTACCAGTAAAGAAACTGATTATCGAGGAAGAGGCTGAGGAGTTCTTGAAGAAGATGAAAGGGCATGACTATTCCATTATAGAGCAGTTGAGGAAAACACCGGCTCAGATTTCTCTTTTGTCTTTGCTGATACACTCCGATGAACATCGCAGGGTCTTGATGAAGATTTTAAATGAGGCACATGTTCCTGATAAGATCACAGTGAACCACTTGGAAAAGATAGCTGGCAAGATATTCGAAGAAAATAGGATCACTTTCTCGGACGACGAACTTCTTATCGAGGGTAAAGAACACAATCGAGCTCTTTATCTCACGGTGAAGTGCGAAGATGTTGTTGTCTCGAGGGTTTTGGTTGACAATGGCTCTAGTGCGAATATTTGTCCTTTGTATACTCTGCAAAAACTGAAGGTTGGCACCGAAAGGATCCGCTTGAACAGTGTGTGCCTTCGAGGCTTTGATGGAGGAGGTAAAGATTCTGTTGGAGACATAATGCTCGAATTATCAATAGGGCCAGTTGAGTTCACCATGGAATTCCAAGTGTTAGATGTAGCTGTCTCCTACAATCTGTTGTTGGGAAGGCCTTGGATACATGCTGCTAAGGCAGTCCCGTCCTTTCTGCATCAAATGGTTAAATTCGAGTGGGACAGACAGGAAATAGTTGTGCACGGTGAGGAAGATTTACCAGTTGGCAATGACACGATTGTTCCGTTTGTTGAGGCTGATGATGATAAGGGACTTTGGGTCTTTCAAACTTTCGAAACAGTCTCTATTGAGAAGATCACCGGAGAAGAATGCATTCCGGGTCCCAAGCTATCCTCTGCATCTATCATGGTTGCGACTGAAATGTTGAAGAATGATTTTGTGCCGGCCAAGGGTTTAGGATCATCTCTGCAAGGTATTGTGCATCCAATACGCCCCAATGGGAATTATGGTATATTTGGTTTGGGATTCACGCCCACAGAGGAAGACATGAAAAGGTTTAGGAATCCGAAACAGAAAGTATGGTCTCTCTCCAAGCCAGTCCCACACATCTCCAAGTCTTTTGTCAAACCAGGAGACAGAAAACCTCCAACCTCCTCACTCCCAGAACCTGTGGTCAATGTTGATGAAGAGATAACCAAGGGGTTTCGAAGTCTTTTCAAAGAGGTCAATATGGTAGAGGTCGATGAAGGCTCTAGTAAAGCAGATGTGCAGCTTGTCGGCCCAAACGTGAAGCTTAGCAATTGGGAAGTTACTCCTCTCCCCATCAGGAAGGAGTTTTGGTAGTTTGCTTTATTTCCTTTTCTGTTATCTAGGTCATTCCAGGGTTGTAATCCGGATCTTTCGTTCTTTTTAAGTTTTGCTTATCCTAACGCTCAGACCTTTCTATCCTTTTATTTGCAATGAAATACAATTTCCCATTTTCTATTATTTTTAATAATGTTTTATTTTGTTCTTTTGTACAGTTCTTTTTATGCTGGTTGCAGTGACATGACATGCATGAGGAATTTTCAGCCGAGTTTTAAAAGCCAATCTAATTCTGAAATAACAATCCAAGAGGTAGAATATGACGATGAAATAGAATATGATGAAGAATCAGCATTTGAGCAAATCAGTAAAGAGCTAAAACAATTTGAAGAAAAATCGAAACCTAATTTGAGTGAGACTGAAGCAATCAACTTAGGGGACTAGGATGATGTTAGGGAAACCAAGATAAGTGTGCATCTAGAACCACAAGTGAAGGAGGAAATAGTCAAAACATTGTTTGAGTACAAAGATGTCTTTGCCTGGTCGTATGAAGAGATGCCGGGTTTGAGCACTGATCTGGTAGTCCATAAGTTGCCAACTGATCCAGCATTTCCCCTCGTCAAGAAAAAATTACGAAAGTTCAAGACGGATATGAGTATGAAGATCAAAGAAGAAATCACAAAGCAGCTTACTGCAAAGGTCATTCGGGTCACTCGATATCCCATTTGGTTAGCCAATGTTGTGCCAGTACCAAAGAAGGATGGTAAGACCAGGGCCTGTGTTGATTACCGTGATCTCAACAAAGCAAGCCCAAAGGATGATTTTCCATTGCCGAACATTCACATTCTGATCAATAATTGTGCCAAGCATGAGATTGGGTCTTTTGTGGACTGTTACGCGGGATATCATTAGATCTTGATGGATGAGGAAGATGCAGAAAAGACAACATTCATCACGCCATGGGGAATGTATTGTTATCGGGTAATGCCATTTGGTTTGAAGAATGCTGGGGCAACTTACATGAGGGCAATGACCACCATGTTTCATGACATGAGACATATGGAGATTGAAGTTTATGTAGATGATGTGATCATAAAGTCAAAGAAGCAGTCTGACCATGTCAAAGATCTGAGAAAGTTTTTTCAAAGGCTCTGCAGGTACAATCTCAAGCTCAATCCAGCAAAATGTGCATTTGGTGTCCCGTCTGGGAAACTGCTGGGATTCATGGTCAGTCAACGCGGCATTGAGTTGGACCCGTCAAAGATCAAAGCCATTCAAGAATTACCGCCGCCGAAGAACAAAACAGAGGTGATGAGCCTACTTGGAAGGTTAAATTACATCAGCAGGTTTATTGCTCAACTCACGATAACCTGTGAACCCATCTTCAAGATGCTGAAGAAGAATGCCGCAGTCAGGTGGACTGACGAGTGTCAAGAAGCATTTGATATAATCAAGAGGTACCTATCGAATCCACCGGTGCTGGTCCCACCATAGCCGGGGAGACCTCTAATTCTTTATTTGACAGTCTTGGACAATTCTTTTGGTTGCTTGTTGGGTCAGCATGACATCACAGGAAAGAAGGAGCAAGCAATCTACTATCTTAGCAAGAAGTTCAATCCATTTGAGGTTAAGTACACACTGCTCGAAAGGACATGTTGCGCCTTGACTTGGGTAGCACAAAAGTTGAAGCATTATCTGTCGTCCCACACCACTTACCTCATTTCTCGCATGGATCCTCTAAAGTATATCTTTCAGAAGCCTATGCCCACGGGAAGACTTGCAAAGTGGCAGATTTTACTCACAGAGTTTGATATCATCTATGTCACTCGGACCGCATTGAAAGCCCAAGCTTTAGCCGACCACTTAGCCGAGAATCCGGTAGATGATGAATACGAGCCATTGAAGACTTATTTTCCTGATGAAGAGGTCATGTATGTTGACGAGGTTGACCCCGATGAAAAACCAGGTTGGAAACTTTTCTTTGATAGAGCTGCTAACATGAAAGGGGTTGGAATAGGGGTTGTACTTATCTCTAAAACAGGGCAACACTACCCTGTAACGGCCCAACTTCGATTTTATTGCACCAACAACATGGCTGAGTACGAAGCATGCATTTAGGTTTGAGGTTAGCTATAGACATGGGAGTCCAGAAATACTTGTTCTGGGAGATTCAGATTTGTTGGTCCACCAGATTCAAAAAGAATGGGAAACTCAAGATTTGAAGCTCATACCTTACCGACAATACTTGCATGATCTTTGTCAACGCTTCAGGTCAGTTGAATTTAGACATATTCCCAGGATTCATAATGAGATTGCTGATGCCTTGGCTACCTTAGCGTCAATGTTACATCATCCAGACAAGGTTTATGTCGAACCCATACATATCCAAGTTCGTGATCAACATGCCTATTGTAATGTGGTGGAAGAGGAAATCGATGGCGAGCCTTGGTTCCATGATATCAAGGAATACATCAGGTCAGGGGTATATCCGGTATATGCTACAAGTGACCAAAAGAGAACCATTCAGCGTCTGGCCAGTGGATTTTTCTTGAACGGAGGAGTCATGTACAAGAGGACTCCGGATTTAGGATTGCTGAGGTGCGAGATGCTAAAGAGGCTTCAATTATCATGGCTGAAGTACATTCTGGAGTTTGCGGTCCACATATGAATGGGCATGTATTAGCGAAGAAGATACTTCGAGCGGGTTATTATTAGCTCACCATGGAACGGGATTGTATCAGTTTTGTTTGCAAGTGTCATCAATGCCAGGCACATGGTGATTTGATTCATTCCCCCACATCTGAGTTACACACAATGTCTGCACCTTGGCCCTTTGTTGCTTGGGGCGTGGATGTTATTGGGCCGATTGAGCCGGCAGCGTCAAACGAGCATAGGTTTATTTTGGTGGCCATTGATTACTTTACCAAGTGGGTTGAAGCTGTAACTTTCAAGTCCGTAACCAAGAAAGCAGTGGTGGATTTTGTTCATTCAAACATCATTTGCCGGTTCGGAATTCCCAAGGTGATCATCACAGATAATGCTGCTAATCTCAACAGTCATTTGATGAAAGAGATATGCCAACCGTTCAAGATTTTACATCGGAACTCCACTCCGTATCGCCCCAAGGCAAATGGAGCTGTTGAGCCTGCAAACAAGAACATAAAGAAAATACTTCGTAAGATGGTTCAGGGTTCTCGGCAGTGGCACGAAAAGTTGCCTTTTGCATTATTGGGTTATCGCATAACTGTTCGCACTTCAGTGGGTGCAACTCCTTATCTACTGATATATGGAACTGAGGCAGTTATACCTGCGAAAGTTGAGATTCCATCCCTTCGAATCGTTGCAGAAGCCGAAATTGACGATAAAGAATGGGTCAAAACCCGGCTCGAGCAGTTGAGTCTGATTGATGAGAAAAGATTAGCCGCAGTATGTCATGGGCAATTGTATCAGAAAAGAATGACTAGAGCATACAACAAAAAGGTGCGTCCTCGAAAATTTGAAGTGGGCCAGATGGTATTGAAACGCATTCTTCCTCATCAGGTGGAAGCCAAAGGCAAATTCGCCCCGAATTGGCACGGACCATTCGTTGTGACGAGAGTGTTGCCTAATGGTGCTTTGCATTTAACAGACATGGAAGGGAAATGCGTAGATATGGCTATCAATTCTGATGCAGTTAAGAGGTACTATGTATGATTTCTTGCTCATTTTTCAATTGTATTTTTATACTTGGCATGTTCAAAGTTGAAATGACGAAGGCATTTTGTTCCGCTACCAAGCACTTTTATCCATTGCTATCCTTTTGAGCCTTATTTTCTTTCATATCCCTCTTTTGGAATCAGTAGCAGAAATAAGGAAGAAAAAAAAGAGAAAAGAAAAAGGAAAGAAAAAGAAAAGAAAAAGAAAAAAAAAAGAAAAAAGAAAAAAGAAAGAAAAAAAAAGAGAAAAAAAGAAAAGAAAAAGAAAAAAAAAGAAGAAAAAGAAAAAAGAAGTGGAAAGAAACAAACAAACAGGGAAAAGTTTGAACTACGTTGACCTGATTCTTTTCAAGGATACATAGGCAGCCTTACGGTTTGGTCTCATCAAAATAAAAATAAAAATTTTCCCAGACCCCAAAGAAACTGGGGCAGAAGTTCTGGATTCAAAAAATCTAATTCCAAAAGTTGTAATATTTACCCCTATTTCACCTTGACTTATTTTGAGCCTTCATGCCACCCCCTCTTTCTAACCTTGTCCAAAAGCCTACATCACGGTCCAAAGAAAAACCTTCCGATCAATCTTTGAGGATGCCGGGTCAAGCGAGATAGAGGCATGATTTGCATCAGGGGCAACACTCCATTCATGAGATGAGAGAAATATAAAATGAGAGAGACTTATTGGTGAAAACCCTTACAGGCACCATACGACGATGGTGAGATGAGAGAAAATTTAAAATGAGAGAGTCTTATTGGTGAAAACCCTCACGGGCACCATAAGGCGATGGTGAGTTGAAAGATAGACCAACAAGAGGAGCTTGTTAGTAAAAACTCTCGGGACATCACAAGTCGAGTAGGCCCGCAACTTTGCAGAGAAAATGGGATCAGTAAAAACCTGGTTTCTAGGGTATGGAGTCATGCCATGAGCTGAATATGATTGGTTGAACGGATTAGGTTGATCAATCCGAAATGCATGGCATGATCATTGCAGCTGGTTGCTTCCCTCAAATAAGTCTTTCTTTTCTAAATTTCCCTCATATAATCATCTGTATTCAAAATTTCCTTTTGTTCCTTTTGTCCAAAATCATTACACTTTACTTTTTGAGTCTATTTTCATGAGTTTCCTTCGAATTAGCCCATGAAAAACGAGCAGGAAAGGATTTTAAAGCTTACTACCAACTTCTAAATTGTGCAAAGCGGAACTCGGCCAAGCATATCACAAGGGACATGATCTGGAATGAGCGGTATGCAGATAATCGAAGTTCAGGCAATAAGGTGATTCTTGAGTTTTGAGAAAATACAAGGACGCAGCGACGTCCAGAATGAAAATGCAATACAATATGTAAGGATAAGAGATTCGGATCATTCAGAGACTGTACGATCCGGTCCCACTCAAAGGTAAAACAACTATTTGCTCGCTCAAAGCAGCTGATCAAGATGAAACATGGCCGTCAGCAGAAGCAGACCCCCAGCAATGACGCCACAAGCTAACCACCGCATTTTCAAACTAACAAGATTTCATTTATATGAAATATGGGCATGAAATTTGTCAATCCACAAGGTCCTCCCATGAAGAAAGGATGGCTCAAGGGCAAGAAATTCTATTCAGAATCCTCCGAGAAGAGAGCGTGGCTCAGGTAAGATCATCTTCGACTTTTCAGGACCCTCCTGGATAATGGGAATTAGTTTTTAAAATTCTCAGGACCCTCCTGGATAATGGGAATTAGTTTTTAAAATTCTCAGGACCCTCCTGGATAATGGGATTTAGCTTTTAAATTCTCAGGACCCTCCTGGATAATGGGATTTAATTTTAAAAATTTTCAGGACCCTCCTGGATAATGGGAATTAGTACTTAAAATTCTTAGGACCCTCCTGAATAATGAGATTTAGCTTTTAAATTCTCAGGACCCTCCTGAACAATGGAATTTAGTTAAAATTCTCAGGACCCTCCTGAATAACAGGATTTAGCTTTTAAATTCTCAGGACCCTCCTGGATACTGGGATTTAATTTTAAAATTTTTCAGGACCCTCCTTGATAATGAGATTTAATTTTAAGTTCTCAAGACCCTCCTGGATAATGGGAATTAGTTCTTAAAATTCTCAGGACCCTCCTAGATAATGGGATTTAGCTTTTAAATTCTCAGGACCCTCCTGAATAATGGGATTTAGCTTTTAAATTCTCATGACCCTCCTGGATAATGGGAATTAGTTCTTAAAATTCTCAGGATCTTCCTGGATAATGGGATTTAGCTTTTAAATTCTTAGGACCCTCCTAGATAATGAGATTTATTTAAAATTTCCTCAGGACCCTCCTGGATAATGGGATTTAATTTAAAAATTTTTCAGGACCCTCCTGAATAATGGGATTTAATTTTAAGTTCTCAGGACCCTCCTGGATAATGAGAATTAGTTCTTAAAATTCTCAGGACCCTCCTAAATAATGAGATTTAGCTTTTAAATTCTCAAGACCCTCCTGACCAATGGGATTTAGTTAAAATTTATCAGGAACCTCCTAGATAATGTGATTTAGTTAAAAGTTTTCAGGACCCTCCTGGATACTGGGATTTAGCTTTTAACTTCTTAGAAGTCTTTAGGTAACATAATTCGATTAACTCTCATAGATGTACCTAGGTTCCAAACCAGGGCAGAAATGTTTCTTTTGCTTTGTTGTTTTGTTGTAATATCAGGCGCCCCACCTGGATAGCGAGGGAACACTTTCAAATTTTAGCAATCAGGCACCCACCTGGATAACGAGGGAATACATTCAAGTTCTAGCAATCAGGCGCCCACCTGGATAACGAGGGAACACTTTCAAATTTTAGCAATCAGGCGCCCACCTGGATAATAAGGGAATACATTCAAGTTTTAGAAATCAGGCGCCCACCTGGATAACGAGGGAATACATTCAAGTTTTAGCAATCAGGCGCCCACCTGGATAACGAGGGAACACTTTCAAATTGTAGCAATCAGGCGCCCACCTGAATAACAATGGAATGCTTTCGAGTTTCGCAAATCAGGCACCCACCTGGAAAACGAGGGAATCTATTGTAGAGTCACTTCGAATTCACAAGAAGCACCAGGAGCCTGCCTGAAGAACAGGGTTCAACTTTTAGTTTTATATTGAAGATTAAGTAGCGATTTAAGGAATATGCAAGACAAGAAGTAAATAGGATATTGTATTTTTCTTTGCTTCTGATGTAATCTTTTCTTTATTTTGATGTAATGGCAGGAACCGTGGACCGGAACCTCGACGGCACTTTCACTCGACTCCTTACCTCGGTACTCCATTGCTCTTCTCGCTTACGAACTACACGTGGCCTAATTCCTTTGTAACCAAGGATATGTAGGCAGCCAAATACCAGGGCTCGGTCACATTCTCTTTTCGTTTAGTTTTGGTCCCCAAGAAAGGGTCGGGTCAAAAACATGTCTTGACATTCTTTGTCTGAAAACACTCTGTGTTTCCCGTCAAAGAGGGGCAACTGTAGACATGTAATTTTTGACCCACGTATTAGAATTACCTCTAATAGTCATAATACTTTCAGAATAATTATTGGAGCCTATTTTTGTAGGAATTTTTTTTATTATTAATTTAATTCTATTTTAGGTACAAATTTGAAAAATATAAAATATAGTCCCGACTTTTATTTTTAGTAATATTATTAATTCAATCAAAAGTCTTGTATTTTGGGACTTCTAAAACAGATTTTCAGCTTTATTTTGGCCCAGTTTTATAAGTTTGGAGCCCAATCCCAATACAAGCCCAAAGTTAAACAACCCAACCCCACCCCAAAACTGGCTGAGTCACCCCTTTGTGTTCGCCC
>MCJB01001326.1:3800-15666 GCA_002018475.1 Nicotiana obtusifolia | reverse complement strand
CCCCCAATCAAAAATCCTAACTAATTCTGACAAAGAGGATCCCACGGAAAATCCACGCCCACTCCCACGATCCACTACTCATTACAACAGAATTGGGAAGATTCTGGAGGGGGAGACAGTTAGTTTCCTTGGAAAAAAAGGGATAGAAGGATTAAGAAGAGGGGGTCAGTAGGTGAGGGATAGGAGTTTCCAGAGGGATAAAAAAAGAGCAAAAAATAAAAACAGGAGAGGAAACGAGATGAGAAATTTGAGGGAAGAGTTTTCAGTCTGTTCTAAATTAGTTTAAATTCAAGGAAAACAAAAACACAAGGGAGATTTCAAATCGATTTAGTTTTCTTCTTCAAAACTTCAGAAAATCAAAAGCACAGAGACCCACATACTTCTGCTTTCTTCGCAATCGAGTAAGTGTTTGAGTTCGATTTTAGCTGTCGATTCGAGTTTTGGTCGTGGTTCGCCGTCTTCTTGCTGGCATCGATTTTCAAAATCAGTAGGAACTCTCAACCAGGTTTATTTCTTGACTTTCACTTATCTTATTGGACTGATTGAAGTATGATAAAGTCATGAATATCTGTTTCTAGATTACTAACTTTGTGAATCGACACATAAAGTAAAGCAGTTGATGCCAAACATAACGCTTTGACAAAATCGAAACAGAAACATAGGATTAATCTACGTTTAGTATTGAATCTGAGATCGCATAACTAATATGCGGTTCGTGTTTTGGACCTAATTGTCAGAAACATAGGATTAATCTGTGTTTGGTGTTGAATCTGCGACCGCATAACTGATATGCGGTTCACATTTTTGACCTGATTGTCGCAGATCTCAACCTTTGATTTCAGTCACTCACCGCATTTCTGACATTAAACCTTACCCAGGATTCTATTTTGATTTGCGATCTCTGCGTGCAATCTGCGGGTCGTATACACGATTTGCAATCGCAAATAGGATCGCAGTTTGACACTGGACACTGCCTAAGATTTTGTGCTGATCTGCGACCCTTTATGCGCAGTATGCGGTTCGCATGAGGGATATATAGCATATCCCTACTGGCGATACCATTTTACCCTTTTTCTATCTTTTTGTGGGTTTTGGGTCAGGTTTGGTTAAATGCATGAAATAAAAGTTAAAAGAACAAGGCCATGAATTGAACTCTTATCTTTCTTTATTTTAGATCTTATTTTCTTATTTTATTACATTGCTCGCTAGTAGCATGTTTAGGTCGATCACACTTGGGTAGGCAATACTAGGACGTTTTTTTAATTTTTGAGGTAAGAGGTCATTCCCTAGTTAAATTTATCCGGGGAATGCCCGAAGGATTTATGTATTTGACATTCCGGGGAATGCCCCGAGGTATTTGTTTGTGAAGACCAAAAGTGAAACTCGTATTATTTTAGTTCTGTTTTCCTTCTTTATTAGGTGGGAATGACCTCAAACCTCCTGTGTGTTTTGTTTATCTCAATCCAAATGTATTAAAAGCTAACTAAATCGAGTACGTAACCGTGACTTTCACGGGACCCAGGGAATGCCTAACACCTTCTCCCCGAGTCAAATGATCCCCTAACCCAAATCTCTGGTATGAACTTGGCTTTGAGTCTAAGTTCTAAAAATGGTGGCCTGGCACACCAGAACCAATTGTCAGGTGGCGACTCTAAATTTTCCTGATTAATACTCTATTTGTCACTTTCAAATTGAAAACCCCTTTTCGAGTTTTATTGGACCTTTTATCCATCAAAAAGGGTTTAGTAAAATCTCGCCCCGAAAAAGGAGGAGTGACAGCACCTTCCTCTATCAACTCCCTTTTCTCTAGATTTTGCATTAATTGCCTCTTTTTCACTAATAATTCATTTGTACATTGTGCATAAATTTGCTCTTGTATGACAACAAGTTCTGCTCTTGCTCTTTCTATTTTCTGTTTGATGAATTTGAATTCCTCGTTATTTAGCTTCCTTAGCATAGGTATGAGTGACTTCAATTTTAACCAAATATTTTGCCTTTTCCAGCTGCTGAGTCTCTGGCCCCATCCCTATTGTACCATAGGTAAGAACTCTTCATAATCTGCTCATATATTGAAGAATTTAAAAGGTGCTTTCCCATTCCACTGTTTGATTGCTAACTTCAGGCACATGAGATTGGTATGATATATTAGGCATTTCGTACCCAGTACAAATATGTCCCCATTTCATCATTCAGTCATAGTTCCCAAACATTCTATTTATTCTACTCCATAGCATGTCACCACCCAATTGTTTGCTCGATCACGTATAAGACTCCCCTTCCTAAGTCAATTCAGTGAGACATAGTGTTTGCACACAGTTTGCATAGTCTCTAGTCTCTGCTACATTAACTGGATTTCTATGAAGTCTGTCCTGTGAGGATAATATTGAGTTCAAGTCTCCTCCAATAAGCCATAGTTTGTCAATTCCATGTGCTACCTCCACCAGTTGTTTCCCACAGATGCTTCCTCTATTCTACAGTATTGTATCTATACACAACTGTCACTAAACAGTCAAGGTCATTAGCCATCCCTTTAACTGAACAGTGAATTAGTTCTGCTTCTGCTTTCAGCAAAGTAATTGTATAGTAACTCGAGTCGCACAATAATCATATCTTTCATTAATAGCATAGTTATGGATAATCTCCCAACCAGAGGCAATATGACCACATACATTGTTTGCATTATATTCTTTTACCCTTATTTCTACTATACCTGTTAATCTGATATTATTAATTTTCAGGTAGTTCTTCAATTCTTTCTGCATATACCACTTGTTCACACCCCTTATATTCAGAACATCCAAGTCATTAATTAACATGTTTATCCTCCCCTGTCATGAGGCAGGGAAAGGCTTGCACTACGACCACTTTTAGGCAACACAACCTCAATTCTATTTGTGAAAGATGGTAGCATAGGGAAATTTGTCAAGTTCATTTTTGGACTGGATTTCCTTGTCTTTACCCTTTTGCACTGACTTTTGCCTCACTGTGGTTGGTATTTTTGGAATTGACCAATTTTTTTAGGCTATAATTTGATTACTACTTTGTCTGTGTTGTTGTACATTAGGGGCCTAAGCTTGTTCTTCATTAACAACCTCTGCATTCATCACAACACCCTTGGTTCTCCATTTATAAGTAACCTTTTTTGTCTCACTTCTTCTTTTTCAAGGCTGCTCTTCATGGTGTGTATTAGGAACTTGCTGGTTAGAACATGTGTGTCTAATAATTTGACACTTGTCACAATACACTGGTTTTCATTCATACACCAATTTTTGTTGGAATTTCTTTTCCCTTGGATCCATAATAGTGACTTCTATTGGTAGAGTTTTAGTAACATTAGCCTTTATCCGCATTCTTGCATATGATATCCGTGTTTGCTTTGTAGTGCACTGATCAGAAAATAGTGGTTTCCCAATTGCACTAGCTATTTTGCTTAAGAACTCACTTCTTTAGCAACTCATTGGTAATTTAAGTAAGATAACACATAATGAAATTTCTGTGAGAAACTCCTTGCTCAGATCAAAATCAGTCGTCCAAGGCTTCATGATGATTGGCCTATTACTGATAGTGTGAGGGCCATCATAGAAGATTTTATGCATATCCTCTATTGACTGAAATTTAACGACATAGTACCCCTCATCATGCAAGAATAATTCTAGTTCTGCAACATCCAGCCAATGTTGAGCAATATACCTCTTCATTGCATTGCATCCAGGGTTACTTCCAATGATGTAGGCAATCAAAGCACAACTCTATTTCTCCTATTCTTCTTCAATATCTTGCGATTCCAATTAAACAACTGCCTGCCCATCCACAATTTGAGGGGGTATGTATCGTAATACCATTCCATGAGCTGTGACCCTGTTCTGTTGGAAAAGACTTGCCCATGGTTTGGGTCCTGCAACAACAGTAGGTTCTACTATTTCAGTAGCCTTCACCTGGGGGATCTCATTGCCTATCGTGCCTAAATTGGTACTGAGCTTTTCAATTTTGCTCAAATTGTCCACCTCATGAGTGCTTTCTCGATTTGGACCATCACTGTTCCTCTGCTCCAAATTAGTCAATGGTTACTGTTCCATTGCTTTCGCCATTAGGTTTGCCCTTATATAGCTGGCCCAATTAACTGTTTAAAGGTAAAGATACTGAGATTGAGTTTCTTACTTACCCTAGTGTCCCTCGAAGATGAACCAATTTCCGTTGAAATCTTAGCTATCGACTGCATCGCCTGTGTCACCATTGTGTGTTTCTGTGTAGAATTCGTCTTTCCTGCTTGCGTCCTAGAGCTTACTGTACTTCCGAAAGCTATAACAGGTGTTCGTTTTGGTCTTCCTCGTCCAAGTCCTTTCCCTTTCCCCGTGGCAGCCACGCCGGCTTACGTTTATCTAACGTGCGCTTATAGCATGAGAGAGAAAAGAGAATCTTTTGTAACTAAGCTTTTTGAACAAGTACGAACAATTAAGTTTTTAATTAATTTGAATACCATTTTAAGGTATGAATGTGCTGATCTTCAAAAGATAAAATTGCATTTGGTCAAAATTTACTAGTACTACTTTTATATCCAGATGTGAAAAAAGATGAGCAACCGAAAACTAATATATTTAAGTTGCTAGAGCTGGCCAACATTAAAAATAGCTTATTTTAGCCCTTGTTATTAGAGTTTAACCAATATCTAAAAGGTATTTTTAACTACTTTTTTCACACGAAAGAACAATAAAATACACCTAGCTAAAACAGGAAAAACTCATTTAGCAGTCTAAAACTTTCTAAACCTCCTATAGATGAAAGTCCAGTATATATTGAAGTTTCCAAAATTTTCAAGTAAAACTCCGGGACATGGTGCTGGAGTTACGGTTACAGCTCACTCACAGGAACATTACACTGAATAGCATCAACGTCTGTAGTTTCATCGAACACGTTGCCTGCATCATCAAAAGATTTTTTGCCGAGAATGGATTAAAGAGGTTAGATCTTTATAATTTAAAGTACTTCTTGCTTGAAGCATCATGCTTTTGCGTTTCGTTTAGATTACGAATATTTCAAACCCATAAATCATTGTTAGATTTTGAACTTATAAAGGTTTACATCACCTAAATCGTCTATAAGATTTGAAAATCCAACATAGTTTTGAACTCCTAACACATTGTCAAAAGCTTTAAAATCTGGTACCGAATGCTAAAGTTGTTCCATGTTATAGCCGAGGGCAACAACGCTAATTTATAGTCTGTTTGGCCAAGTTTTTCCTAAGTCAAAAGCACTTTTTTTTCAAAATTGAAGTGTTTGGTTAAGCTTTTAGAAGAAAAAAACGTGCATTTAAGTAGAAGCAAAAGCAGTTTTGTAGAGCAGAAAAAAGTAGCTTCTCTCGAAAGTACCTTTTTAGAAAGTACTGTTGAGAAAAATACACTTACAAGTAGTTTTTAAAAGCTTGGCCAAATACTAATTGCTAAATACAAACTACTTCTTACCAAAAGTACTTTTTAAAAAAATACTTTTAAAAAAAAGCACTTTTCAAACTAAACTGATTTTTGCAGCTCGGCCAAAATAGCTATTAGTTGAATTAAATGGACCAATGATTACTTTGCTAATATATTTACAAAGCTGACCAAAAAGTGGCTAGCCACCTAATTTTTCTACTTCAGGCTAGACTGGAGTAAAACTTGGGCTTGGATGGGACTGGGCCAGATATATTGCATACACAGTGCATCTTCGGGAAAAAATAAAAAATAGCCTGATCACTGGTAATTAAAAAATAGTCACAGCTTTAAAAGTAATAGAATTTAGTCACTTCTTTATGTAAAGATAAAAATGTCAAGAAAAAATTCAGCATAATATGCTAGAGTTCGAATTTTTTATATATGAGATTCTAGCATAATGTGCTGGAAATTCATGATAAACTGGAGTTCCAACGTAATATGCTTGGAAGTTTATACGCAGGAGCTCCATAATATAATCCAACATATTATGCTGGAACTTTTCATGTTTCAGCTAGGATCTTTTTGTCCAAATTTTATCTCTACATAAAATAGTGACTAATTTTTGATGATTTTGTAAATACTAGCTATTTTTTAATTACCAGTCTGAAAACTTATCAGCCCATGCTATTTTCACTGCATCTTCTAATAAACTATTGCTCAGACCAGATCAGATTCAACTTGGCCCATAAAAAGCAATGAATTAATAGTTTAGCTCTTCTCACTCTTGGTCTATGCTACATTCTTTGATTGAATCTTGATTCGAGATATTTTGTTGATCTTGAACTCAAATGATTGAAATTAAGGAATTTTTTTTGAATATTTCGTTCTCCCGAGGCTTTATCGAGCTTCTAATCTATTCTCAGACCTTACGAAGGACCTCCAATTTTATAGTTGCAGAAGAAGGATCAAATGAACTATTCTTCTTGATATATAATATATATAACTCATAAATTAATATGTATATAATTATGTATATCAATTAATGATAATATACACTGATTAAGAAAAGTAAATAATAAATTTGATCAACTGTTTGTGTGAAATCTCTTTCTATCATCTGATAGAACTGGACCATACGTTAGTCTTACAAGATTGCATTTGGCTATATTAGGTTGAACGCGTAAAATGATTTGGTTAACATTTAACTTTACTAGTGCATTCGGCCGGTGGTGATTGATCTTATTAGAGATCACAATGGTGATTTAATTAGTGCATTTGCAGAATCTATAGTGTATGTTGTAACAATATTGCTGAAGGCGAAAGCCATGATGAGAGGTATCAGATTGTGTATTACCAAATGACTTACCAATGTGATAGTTGAATCTGATTATATGATAATTATCAATTTAATCAAGAGGATCAGTAAACCTCCCTGGAGACTCAACGATATGATAGACCAGATTCAAACCTTGATCAAGAATGCTAATTTCATCTTTTGTTATACATTGAGAGAGGGCAACAATTCTGCTGACAGTCTGGCTAATTTGGGAGAAGAATCGAAGATAGATGCTATCTTCAATGAGGATGTCTCCTTTCCCTCGAATGTCAGAGCCTCATTGAAGCTAGAACGAGACAGGATTCCTAACTTTAGATTCAGACACAAGAAAAACAAGTTTGTTATCAATGACAACACATAACCATAATTTCCCGCTTTTCTCCTTTTTGTACATAACATCCTTGTGCGATGTTACAAAATATCCTACGATGCTCTACCTAGCTATGATCCAAACTAGATATTTTTGCACTCTTTTGTATCATAAATTGAATACATTCCTATTGCACACTACTACGGAGGTCAAGGTCTATGTCCTTTTTAAAAAAAAAACTTTACTAGGTATATGTCAAGTAACTTGATAATATTTTATCTTCACCTAATACTCCTTGATTAATTAGGCAAAGCACATTGTTTATCACACGACATGATTTCGTTGCTATTAGGTTGAACTTAGAGAGGGCGTCCCGTTCAGTGTATAAGTCTTGTATCTCTTGCATTTTCAATTGAGCCTAGTACTTCAACAAAGTAATACTCTGCGTGCTAAGCAGTTTCATACATAATTATAAAAACCATGGAAAATATCTCCTGAGAACTTATTCAATAAAGGAAAAGAAACAAAAAATGTTAATGTCAAAACCTACTTAATTAGGAATCGTGATATATCTTCTAACGGCTTATTTGGAAAGCCATCTTATAATTGAAATTAAATGTAATTGTATGTAATTAGACAGTTTCGATATAATTAAAGGAGAATAGTTACACTTTTAAATTTTCATGGGGAACAAAAAAATAAGGTAATTACACTCTTCAACTAGTAAGTGACTTTTCAAAGAAAAATGTTAAAGTCTTCCATTTTTTTCTGCCTTTTCACTTTCTCTTTCCGAAGTTGGTTGCCTCCTTTCCAGGTGTGTATTACTTAGCACTATGCAAATCAATTCCTTCTTCCTTCGTCATTTTTTCTAATTTTTTATTTTTATTACAATATTACTAAGCACTTTGCAAATCCATTATTTTTTCTTTATTAATACTTTAAAGATTGGTATGTTGGTGATGGTTACTTGTTATGCCGTTATACCTATTTCTTAGTGAGTTTCTATATTTTGAATATTTCTAATTAATATAAATATTTCTTGGTTAAAAATTTCTTTCTAAATTCATATTCTATATATTTGTAAATTTTAAAGTGCGAGAATCATGAATCTCATATTATAAATTGATAAAAAAAATTTAAATTCGTTATATTTTTTTATTAATTAGGTTAAGTTAAAATATAATTTATTTCGAAGATACCAATGCTTTACAATATTAGTGATCAATTTATAATTATTTAATATATTTTTACATATATATGTATTTAATAACTAATACTCCCTCTGTTTTAATTTATGTGAACTTATTTCCTTTTCGGTCTGTGCCAAAAAGAATGACCCCTTTCCTTATATAGAAATAATTTACCTTTATGTAATTATTTATAGCCATATATGTGTCTCATTTTACACCACAAGTTCAAAAGTCTTCTCTCTTTTCTTAAACTCTGTGCCCAGTCAAATCGGTTCATAAAAATTGAAACAGAGGAAGTAATAAATAATATTTAAAATTTTTAATATACAGATATAATTTTCATACATTGCCCATGTCCAAAAGATTAAAGTAGCAGAAATGAGGATGTTGAGATGGATGTGCGAGCAGAGGTTGGATAAGATTAGGAATGAAGATATTCGGGCAAGGGTGGGCGTGGCTCCCATGGAAGACAAAATACGAGAAGTGAGGCTTAGATGGTTCTGGCATGTGCAGAGGAGAAGCCTAGATGCCCCGATTAGGAGGTGGGAGCGGTTGGCTCTGACGAGTATGAGAAGAGGTAGAGAGCGGCCTAAGAAGTACTGGGAAGAGGTGATCAGGCAGGACATGACGCGACTCCAGCTCACCGAGGATATGGCCTTTGATAGGAAGGTAAGGAGGGGGAGCATTAAGGTTGAAGTTTAGTAGGTAGTTGAGCGTTTTTCTACTCTGTTTTGCGTGTAAGTCTAGTCAGTCAGTGTCGTGTTTTAATATGCTAGTGCTACATGTTGTGCTCGTACTATTTTCTAGGACCTTTTCACTATACTGATTATTGATATTGCTTTTTCAGATATATTTTATGACTCTTGGCTCGCTGGTACTATCTTTCTGGTTATGTTGTTGCTACTATTCTATTGTTACATTTCATTTTCTTGTGCCAAGGGTTTATCGGAACAACTTCTCTGCCCCCAAGGTAGGGGTAAGGTCTGTGTAAACACTACCTTCTCAGACCCCACTTGTGAGATTATACTGGGTTGTTGTTGTTGTATTTTTCACACATTAAAACTTATTTACATATGAAAATGTTTGATAATTAATTATTTTATTTTACAATAATTATATCTAACTATGTGATTACACATACACAATCACCCACAACACTAGAGATTACATTGTAATTATGTTGTAATAAACAAACAAGCTTATGTAATTACCAAGGTATATAATTAATACTACAGTCATTACACAGTAATTTCCAAACAGGTGCTAAAGATTACCTTGAAAGACGATACGATAAATCGATAACACAAACAGAAACATCTCCAATTAAGAAAAAATTGGTGGACCTTAATTCATACTTTTTCCTGTAATTAATCTGACTATTTTAACAATCAAATCAGACTATAACAGAAAATCAATTATAAATTGTACTCTTCTTGGAAAGAAATTAAAAAACAAATCCACCAATAGAATATGGTTAAAGAAATTTAATTTTTGTAGATCGCAGCAATCACATATTCGACAAATTCAAGTCACATTAAAAAGAATCAACAGTATATATATACACACACACCAACAAACATGTTTCAATCATAAACACACAATATGGCCTCATCTTCTCAATTCTCACTTCTAATCTTGTTCTTAAACCTATTTCTCTTGACTGGCTTTTCATTTGCTAGAGGGATAAGCACAACAGATCTGATTCCAAGTGTTTGTAAAAAGACCATTAATCAAACATTTTGTTTAGAGATTTTGGGGTCAAATCCAGAAGCCAAAACAGCACATTTATTCACTCTTGAGAAAATAGCAATTAACTTGACAATTACCCAAGTTAATGCTACAAATGACAAGATTCAATCACTTTTATTGAAGGAAAAAGATCCTAAATTGAGAAATCTTTATGGGAATTGTTCAAGTAATTATGAAGATGCATTTGCTTTCCTAGACCAAGCAAATTTGTATTTGCAATCCAAACAATTTTGGGAAGTGATATATTCAGCTAGAGATGCCTGTCAGGACACAACTTTTTGCGAACAATCATTCAAAAAAGTTGCTTTGCATTTTCCTCTTTCAAAGGATAATCATGTTTTGAGTCTACTTTTTGATATTATTGTTGTTATCTCTAGTGTGCTTTTAAGATAATTATAGAATTGTTATTTTAAATTATGCATTTCTATTAATTTAGGTGTACTATTGAACTCTTATATTAATGTAATGTCCAAAGTTGTTTTTTTTTTTTTTTTTTTTTTTTTTTTATGCAGTTGTTGAGAGATTGTTCACCTAATATTAGGTCCAATATACCAATGGAAATTGCAAAAATACTTTTACCTCAATCATCTTTAGAGATTGTTCTCTCTTGACTTTGCCCATAGAAGGTTGCGACTTGGCTTTTTGTTTTTGCTAATTCATAATCCCTTACCAGCAAGTCACATTGGACTAACATATTAGCAATTGAATTTGGAGCAGAAAATTATGTTGGGTGGACTTTTTCGAGACTCGTGTAAATTTGACAACTGTAAGAATTTTATTTTGAAAAAAGTAACTTCAAGCCAGAATTTTAGAAAGCGCTTTTGGTGATCGCTAAATTTTCATAGAAAAATTCCGTTAATTGTCATGTTTTATGGAAAATCCTCGTGATCACTATATGAAAAATTCCGATGATTGATATATTATGTGGCAAATCTTAATAATCACTGTATAAAATATTAGCAAATATCATATAAAATTTTTTGATGATTGTGTAGAGCGCTTCCCAAAATTTTGGTGGAAGCTATTTTCTCAAGACTTTCTTTATCATAGTTAAAATTTAAACGATGATACCAAATCATCCTATTTGTGCAAATCACCAATTCGCAGAAGATTTATGACCTCAAGGCTAGTTTAATTTGTACCACATGAATGATCCAAAAGTCGCTTAATGTAGATTGTTTAGTTTTAAGAGATTAGATGGATTATTCGGATAAAAATTTGAAATTTAACTTATTTCGTGTTTGATTGGAAGCCTTAGCTAAAATTAGTATTATTTTTATACTAAATTATTGATATACGTATGTCATATAGATCTCGAAATTCTATAAATTCTTGAAGATTTACAAAAAGATCAAAAACATTAAATATTATATTTTTCAAAGTCACAAAAATGATTTATAGACGTTTTTCATTTTTATGTACATCAAATACATCACAAGGAAATCTACATCATCCTACATTCGAGAAAAATATTGTTTAAGCTCTCGAATCATAGAAACACGCTGTTTAAGTCCTTGAATTACGGCGAAAAATTCATGGAGAAGAATCAAGGAAACAAACAAAATTATATTCACAAAAATTCATCAATAGAATTACTTTTCTTTACAAAAGATTATCTCATATAGAAGATAGGATAAATTATACCATCGTTTAATCTTGATTATAATTCAGGATTATAATAATCTTGAGATAGCCTAGTTTAAAACTGAACGAAAATATTTATAATGCAACTTCTTCAATTCGCCTATTTAAGATCTGTTTAGCCATAGATTTTTTCCTTAAAAATATGTAGTTCATGAAATTTTTCAATTGGAGATTTTTCGAAAATGAGTTTTTCAAAAATTAAAAAGTGGCAAAATTTTCATAAGAAAAT
>MCJB01001325.1:209388-245123 GCA_002018475.1 Nicotiana obtusifolia | reverse complement strand
TCGATAAAATCTCAGGTTTTGGCCGATTTTATCGCCGACTTCACACCGTTCCTTATTCCCCAAGTTGAGAAGGAACTTCTAGCTGACTCGGGGACTCCCTCGGGAGTATGGACTCTGTTCACAGACGGGGCCTCGAACTCGAAGGGATCGGGTTTAGGCATCGTACTAAAACCTCCTACCGATAGTGTTATTAGGCAATCTATCAAAACGGTAAAGTTAACTAACAATGAAGCCGAGTATGAGGCTATGATTGCAGGTTTGGAATTGACAAAGAGCCTTGGTGTGGAGATAATTGAAGCCAAATGTGACTCTCTCCTCGTGGTCAACCAAATAAACAAAACGTTCGAGGTTAGAGAAGGCCGCATGCAAAGATATGTGGACAAGCTTCAAGTTACTCTACACAAATTCAAAGAATGGACCTTACAACATATCCCCCGAGACCAAAACAGTGAGGCCGTTGCTCTTGCAAACTTGGGATCGACGGTCGATGATAAGGAAATCGATTCAGAGAAAGTGGTGCAGTTAATGAGGTCGGTGGTCGAGGAAGGTCATGCCGAGGTCAATTCTACGAGCCTGACATGGAATTGGAGAAACAAATACGTAGATTATTTCAAATCGGGCAAACTTCCCCAAGATCCCAAAGAATCGAGGGCACTGCGTACTAAGGCAGCCCGGTTCTGCTTGACCAACGATGGGACTCTTTACAGGAGGACTTTCGGAGGGCCTTTAGCCATATGCCTTGGTCCCGGAGATACGGAATACATACTAAGAGAGGTACACGAAGGATCATGCGGCAATCATTCGGGCTCGGAAGCATTAGTTCAAAAAATAATCCGGGCCGGGCACTACTGGATCGATATGGAACGGGACGCGAAAGAATTCGTACGCAAATGCGGCAAATGTCAAAGACATGCACCATTCATTCATCAACCAGCCGAGATGTTGCATTCGGTCCTGTCACCATGGCCATTCATGAAATGGGGAATGGACATAGTAGGCCCGCTTCCTCGAGCTCCAGGTAAAGCTCAATTCATTCTTTTTGTTACTGACTATTTCTCCAAGTGGGTTGAAGCACAGGCTTACGAAAAAGTTAGGGAGAAGGAGGTGATAGATTTCCTATGGGATCATGTCATATGCCGGTTCGAAATGCCCTCCGAAGTCGTATGTGATAACGGGAAGTAGTTCGTCGGCAGCAAGATAACCAAATTCTTTGAAGACAACAAAATCAAGAGGATATTATCAACTCCTTACCATCCCAGCAGCAACGGCCAGGCCGAATCAACCAACAAAACCATACTTCAAAGTCTAAAGAAAATATTAGTCGATGCTAAGGGAAGATGGAGAGAAATGCTGCCCGAAATCCTGTGGGCATACCGGACAACCGAGAAAACGAGTACCGGAGCCATGCCTTTCTCTTTAGTTTATGGAGCCGAAGCCTTGATCCCGGTTGAAGTAGGCGAACCTAGCATTTGTTTCCAATATGTAACTGAGAACTCTAACCAAGAAGCTATGAACACTACTTTAGAGCTTTTGGATGAAAGAAGGGAAGCCGCCCTTACGAATGGTGGCTCAAAAGCAAAAGATCGAAAGGTACTACACTCGGAGAGCTCGACTCCGGTATTTCAACACAGGAGATTTGGTGCTCAGAAGGGTCACCCTCAACACTCGAGACCCCAACGAGGGGAAGTTGGGACCGAATTAGGAAGGTCCTTATGCCATTTTGAAAGTGACCGGGAAAGGGTCCTACAAGCTGGGAACCGTAGATGGGAAAGAACTACCCAACAACTGGAATGTGAGCCATTTGAAGAAGTACTACTGCTAAGGTAATCTTTTCCTTTTTTCTTGCTAACTTTATATTTTTTCGATACTAACGCATGCAGGGTAAATCAGCGTCTAGCAAAGACCATCACACAAGAAGGCTGAAAGCACGCGCTGCACTCTTTTTCCCTTCGACCATTTTTGTCCCAATCTGGGTTTTTCGGCAAGGTTTTTAATGAGGCAGCATACATGTCGTGCTACTATAATCAATCACGGAAGCTTACATTTTGTCCAAAAAATTGGTTTCGAGAGGCCAAGCTAAATATCAGTAGGAATTGATGTAAGGGTCAAACGGCCGAAGGAGCCGTACCCTAGTAGAACGGTCTAGCTCGCCCCGACCAACAAAATGTACCATTGTTCAAATAATAGCAAAGACTATTCGATACCTGCATTGCTTCATCTAACCTAAGGATTTTATCTTGCTATTATTTTGCAAACAAATCAGCGCGCAATAAAACCGAATGAAATAAGACCTGACAAGGCAAAATTCGAAATCGGTCAGACAGGCCAAGGCCCCTTTTTGAAGCTAGCAAAGCTTTAACTAAGACCGATGCGATCGAACTAAATCGCGGCTAAGGCCCAATCACGTAAATCTAAGGCCAATACGATGAAATAACAGCCAAGGCTGAACCACATAAGAATTTTTTTCTGATCATTGCCGGCCACAGTAAAGGCCGGAGTGTGTGATCCTCGTTATTCGCACAAGCCTATTTGTGGCTACGGTCGAGCAGTATGAAAATAAATACTCTTGATCGATCAAGTTAAATCACGGCTAAGGCCGAATCCTTTCGAAAACTGGCATACGATCAAAGTTCGAATAAAGAACGAAGACGCCAGACTAAAGTACATTACGAAATTTATTTGATTCGGGTCGGGCAGCCTTATTAGGGCAAGACATCGGCCTTCACGAATCTGAAGACAATCAATGGTTCGACCAAGGCTAAGGCCGCACCGACTATCTTTTTCGAATAGAACTACAACTTAAGCAATTTTATGCGTTTAAAGTTTGTTTCAGGATCGAAGTCAAGTTGGCAGTGGAACAAT
Source organism: Nicotiana obtusifolia (assembly GCA_002018475.1). Taxonomy (NCBI): domain Eukaryota; kingdom Viridiplantae; phylum Streptophyta; class Magnoliopsida; order Solanales; family Solanaceae; genus Nicotiana; species Nicotiana obtusifolia. The sequence goes on along the minus strand of MCJB01001325.1, from coordinate 242,261 downwards.
CATTCACAATTCTAGGCCAAGTCATCAGGTGGTGACAAATGAAGAACAAAAGATAAATTTTGTACATATATATATTCATGAGGGACAATTACATGGTTGGAACAAAGGGAAAACAACATTAGTCGGAGCCATCCTCGAATTCTTCCGGAAAGGTTTTCCTCCTCAACTCATCTTCGGCTTTAGTTGCCTCAGCTATTTCGGAAGATAAGTCGAGACCTCGTGCTTGAAGCTCCTCGAGGACGTTGAGGCGAGTTTGACACTTAGCATATTCCACTAGTGCCCTCGACTGCTTATTGGCCATATCAGCATTGGCCCTATACTGGGCTATTAGATCATCGGCTGTGGCTTTGTTCTTGACAATCTTCGACTCTGCCTCCTGAAGCTTGGTAGACAAAGTCGTCCGGTCATGGCCAAGTGATCGGATTTCGAGGCTTTGAAGTTCTTTATCCTTAAGCAAAACCTCAATCCGTTCCTGAAGAGTCGATCTGTCTAAATTCAGCTGCTCTATTTGGGATTTGCATCGACTCAGTTCGGCATTGGATTCGCCGAGTTCAGCCTGCAACGGTTCCAACAGTTTGTTCTTCGCCTCTAATTGGTCAACGCAGGAAGCATGCTCCTTCCTTAAGAAGTTCAACTCAATCCTGGTATTTGACATCTGGTCTTCGAGTTTCTTGCATCGGTCCATCTCGCGTTCCATCCCTTCCTTGATACATAGGAATACCTCATGATGAAGCACCGTAGACTGCAAACAATTAAACCAGAAAATGCTAGTCAATCTCGGAATCAGAATATTAACTCAAAATTGAAACAAGGAAGAATGCTTACTTTGATCGATGCTTGCATGGCTTCGTTAAATAGGCAGGCCCAGTCCACGGCATCCATGGCGGCCTGATCTTCTTCCGTCACCAACTGATGGAAGTAACTTGCTATACCAACCGGAGGTCCCAACGCCCGAGCATCTTCGGGAACAGAGAAGGTTATTACCCTTCTTCGGTCAGGATGCAAGCACGGAGCAGGGAATTTATCGACCAGATGAATACTGGTCGAAGCCCTGCTCGATTCAGCCGGGGGGCTCTTTTGAGGGATTTCGAGACCAAAGGTATCTGATGACGACACCCCATCGAAGTAGTCCTTAAAATTTCCCGGCATGGCCGGTATTCTACCCGGCGGTTGAATCCAAGCATCTCCGGTCTCCTTCAGAGATGTTTCGGAAAGAGAAGGTTGTTGAGCCATCCCGGGAAGATCGGAAGGCTCTTGTGTCGGGGCCGGAGGCTCAATTGTGTCTCCGACTCTTGCCTCCGCATCGCCTTGGGATACATCGGCATCATTCGCTACCTGCTCGGGGACTCCCCGAATAGGTTTGCGACGAGTAAGTTTGGAACCTTCCTCCTCCTCCTCTCCCGAACCCTCACTCACGGAGACGGTGGAGACAGTAGGTTTGCGAGCCAGCATTTTCTGCCTTTTTTTCTTCTTCGTGGGTTCGGTTTGCGTGGGCCCCCCTTTCTTTTGTCCCTTGTTTCCGAGGCCGGTATCGGAAGGGGACAAAGGACTGCCGACCTCAACTCAGCATCCTTGGATAGACCTGCAAATCATATTTTTCAGAATTGAAGCGTGGTGTCAACTTATTGAAAGGTGCTTCAATCGAAGGAGCTTACCATGATTTTTGGCCTCCCACAATCCTTTCGAAATTTCCTTCCAGGCCCTCTCCGAGTAGGTCCGTTGGGCCGCTATTTTGCCGATCCAGCCTGCCAAATCTTCGATAGCAGCCGGAGTTTGGGGAATAGCTGAGCAGCAAAGGTTTTCGGTCATGTATCAAAAAATAGCAGCAAGAAAGAAATAGTCGATGAAATACTTACGGTTAATATTCCACTTCTCCGGAAATGGCATACAGTCAGCAGGGATCAGGTCGGAGGTCTTGATTCGAACGAACCTGCTCATCCACCCCCGATCTCTGTCCTCGTCAATACTTTAAATGGGAGGTTTACTGGCTCGACGAGTCAGTTTAATTTGTCCCCCTCGAAACATACGGGGGCTATACAAACGGAGTAAGTGGTCGAGGGTGAAGGGATGACCACCCTCGACCTTGTCTACAAAAAAGCGAAAGAGATATACAATTCGCCACATAGAAGGATGGATTTGGCCTAAAGTAACCTCGAATCTCCTACAGAATTCTACTATTACTGAATCTATAGGCCCTATGGTAAAAGGATATGTGTATACGCTGAGGTATCCCTCAACGTATGTGGTGATAGCTTCATTGGAAGAAGGAACGACCACCTCCTTATCAGCCCAATGACATTCCGCCTTCACCCTGTCAAGATGTTTATGGGTGATGGAACTAATATAGTCGGATACAGGCTCACCACGACGGGGAACCAAGGATGCCTTTTCAACTTTAAAGTCGGAACTGGTAGGGCACCCTACAGGGACGAAGGCTTTCAACGGGGGCTCCGATGAAGGCTCATCAGTGTGAACCGTCTCAGTGGGGGAATTTTGTCTGGGAGGAATAGATTTTGAAGTTTTTGCCATTGTAGGAGCAAGAATCAAAAAAGGTGCAGATGGGTATAGGCTTGCTGAAGAAGGAGATCAAAAGATAATTTGAAAAGGGTAAGCCACAAAGTGCGAAGGTGAAAAGGGTAAAAAGTGGTTAAATGGACTATATATATTTTACCAAAGGCGGCGGCACAAAGCACGAAGCGGTCAGGCATTAAATGCACGCATTAAATGCCTGCAGCGTACGCGGTAACCAAGGATGGGACTTGTGATGATTGCTTATTTTGGCATTATTCAGACGTCATAAGGGTATCGTCACAACTTAGTTGCTTTCAAGAACAAGTCACAATACGATGTTGTCCACATATTGTAACCAACGGGTATATCGGTCACGAGCTTCGAGAGATCGGTGATCACAAACTCATATCGTTTATTATCCTTACTCTCTAATAAACGAGGGGACTATCTGTATTGGGTAAAATACTTTTACACGAGTCCGGGTCGGGGCTGACCCAACTAGAAAAAGTCGTAACGGAGGCGTTATAAGACAGAACTAATCCGGTACGGAGACAAGAAGTTGGGCTCGATAGTCGGAGCAACCGGGATGGAATGAATCGATGCGACCGACTGGGAAATGCTAAAGGACCGAAGACCGGTCTCGAACCGCATATCTCGCCTATCACCGGATATTTCGCAGGAGCAATTATCTCAACCGTCTTAGCCGTTAGAACGCGATTTGGGGAGATTCTACCCCGGATTTTAGGGGATTTACCCTATAATCAGTTATTTACCTTGTTTATAATTCTGATTGTAGCCTATAAGAGGCAGTTTTTGGCTCATAGTTAGACACAAGAAACATCAATAGAAAAACTCTCTATCTTCTTTGGTGATCTAATACAATTATTGTTACTACCGCAAAAGGCTGATATTCTTTCACATTGTTCACCATAATTAACGGTTTCACCACCTTTCTCTTAAATTTTAATTGTCTCGTCATATTATCATTCAGTATCAATTAGTTTACGGATCCTTAGCACTGCGAACAAATTCAATTGTTATCCAATTTTTAGGGTAAACAAAATCGAAACCAACCAACCCAACATTATATGTATAGAAGTTTAAATATATTTAATACATAGAAATATTTATGGTTGTGTAGTTTATAAATATTTCTTAAACTTTTTCATAGTTTTATCTTTTAACGTATTATTTCAAGCTTGAGCTTATAATTTTTGGATGCTCCAATAAGTTTTATAGTCCATAAATATGAGTAACTCAAATAAATCCTAAACCAAAATCAAATTAATACTAATGCTAATAAAAGATATTCAATTCAATTGTACTATGAATGAAAATAGTGTTGGATATCTATTTTTTAGTTTTTCTATGGTTTAGATAAAATGTATAACTTACTTTTCTTTTAGTGGTTAGTCATGTACATAATATTACTTATTAGTCATAATTTTAAATTATGTTTGTTTTTATTATGGCTTATTAATAATATTTATTTTATATAATTTTATTATTTTTATTGTTGAATATTTTAGTACAATGCCATGATTCATCTCATATTTATGTTATTTTATCGAAAAACACCTTATATAATTCTGTTTTACTAGGATTAATGAAAATATTTGGAGCACAAATTTTACATTTTGTGTTATGAAGACTTTATGAAAAAAAAATCGAAAAACCCAAAAAACCCAAAATTAAAAAACCCGACTTTTATTAGTTTGGTATTTAAATTTAATAACCCGATACAATTAGTTTGATTTGATAATTAAAAAATTCGAACTAATCCAAACCCATATACACCCCTTTCTACGGACTATAAATGAAGTTGTACTAAATATGCGCTAAATCTCAACCAAATTTCCTTAACCAGTAATGTCTAATAGTATGAAATATTAACTAGTAGTACTACAGCAATAAAACTAAAATCACTAGATAGTAGATATTATTTAATTTAAAAACATCGTCTGACAAATACTAAAAATCTTTTGTCACGAGGAAGTTTATCTAGTTTTCTAAAAGATTTTCCGATGACCATACAATCAAGAATAGAACTTGTAATCCTTGGCTTGCAATATGATCTGCCTCAAGGCACCAATGGGAGCTAAAATCATCAGAAGAACACCAAGTATGATGCATATCTGGCATTAAACAAAGTACTATTAGCAATATAATCAAAGTTTATCAATTCCAAATAGAGTTAATTTGCAAGTTTTGTAACATACCCAATTAGTGAACCAAGACAAGCCAAACTTTTTAGGTTTGTAGATTGCAAGCCACATGATACAAGGAAGCTGCAACAACAGTGTAAACGCATGTCAATTTCTGAAAGATTTAGTTTTGTAATTCATTACAAATGCTTGTTATTTTAGTTATATGACCTTTTTATCTGAAATAAAATTAAACGGAAATTAGATAGAGAATTGGCTTACAAAGTAGGTAGTAGGAGCAAATGCAAATCCTCCAAAGAAACCCAGTAGCCCACCAAAGAATGGGAATGTTATACCAAGAAACATTGTTAGGGCTGTACAACACAAAATAAGAAAACAATAAGTTATGTCCAAGCTTTAATTTACTGAGCAAGTTAATCAACACTAAAATTGTTGAATGCTGTGACATACCGACATAACTAGTCCGAACAATGAACCGCAGCGTTTTAGTTGGACTGAATTTCCTTTGCTTCACCAAGTAAGATTCCACCATGTCAAACACACCCATTGCAAACACCTACAACATCAAGCAAATAAAAAAACAATTAGTATAGTTTAAGCATGCGATACCATTATGTTATGCTAAACTTTTGAAGTGGATTACACGCACGTCACAAAAACAAACTCTATACTGGACCAAATACAAGTGTAGAAGAATTATCGAGGAGCGAACTCATTATTCACCAAAAAATTTCAAATCATGCTCTGATTCTCAAAATTTCTAAGATAGATAAGATCTCGTCACTCTCAAACCAGAAGTGACAAATTCGAGCCTTACGAACGAAAAAACTTCTTGTAACAAGGGTATTTCTATGCTGTGCGAGTCTGAATAATTAGTCGGACCAGTGAGTTTCGAGTGTCGACGTATTAAAACATTTAAGGATAATGAAGAAGATTATTGACCTGATAGCTTCCAATAACATGGACAACAACGAAGGCGTTAGCAATAATAATAAGCCAAGCAGGTTTCTCAAGGGAGATCAAGACGTTATCCTCCACACTTTTCCCAAAAACTGCATAGCCAACAAAAGCCACAGGAAAGTAACACAAAGCCACAACAATGTAGGCAAAAATGACTCCTTTCCACATAGGTTTCGTGGATGGTTTTTCAGGAGAAGAAGGCATAGTTGCCTGAATTTCCAAGACAACATTATGACCAGCAAATGCAAAAGCAACATCTCCTAAAGCACTTAAGAAACCAAACACTCTTCCTGTAGTTGTTGAAGCCCTTGGACTGTAATCAACCTCTGGTGCGATTCCTTTATGTACTGATGCTCCCCAGCCTATCGTTGAATAACTGCACAGATTATATATAACCAGAAAAAGAACTAAGTTAATACAAAAATGCTGGAAAATTCTTTTAGGTTACTAACTTCATTCATTATGGTCATTTACATGTAATTATCTTTACAATAATCTGGTTATGTAAACATTCTTTTACTACTAGATTTTCTCTAAGAAATAACTATTGGAATAATTATTATTCCTTTCCTTTATTGTCAGTGAATAAAAGTTAAACTTAAAATAAATATATAGTATAATTTTATATATATTGAAAATGAAAAGAAAGTAAGATATATTATACAACTAAGTTTAATTTATTATAGCAGGTAATTTCTCTTATTTTCTAGACTAGAATTAACCTCACGTACTATTGAAAAAGGGGAGTTTCTACGGATGTTCTACCAGAAATCCATTAAAATATGACTCATTGGTTCTGACGTATCCATTGGAAATCCCTCCTTTTTAGTAGTTCTAGGAACAATTACACGGGTGATGTGACATGTGACAGTGTAAAATATACATTCTCTATATACCGTAAGCATATATATAAAAAGTAAACTGAAAAGAAAAAAGCAAGTAATTAAGTGGAAGAATAACCTGAGAGACATGATGGCAGCAAGGAAGGAGACAAGAGTAATGGAGTTGAAATTGGGACAATGGGAGAGGAAGAAGTGAATAGAACTAAACATCATGATAAAATAGGTGGTTTTCAATGGTCTACAAGTAGGACAAGCAGTGTCATATATCTTTTTGATGGATTTGCCACCAGTAACCATATACACTATGTTCACTCCAACTTCAACCATTAGCTGCTGAGGAACCACAATCCAAAGCCCAAGCTTTTCCCCAAAAGCATGTTGTCCCAACTCATGGTATCTGTCAAATCTTTTACCTGGAACCATTTCATGCATCTCTACCATTTGCCATAAGGTGTATAGTGTTATTACCCACGATAATACCATTACTGTTGCTCCAGCGCCCCTGTCATAATATTATATATATGAAAATGAGTACTCCACTAACAAAATATTTAGCAATTATGAAGCACAATGGCATATTTTTTAATGTAATAAGTTAACTATAACTAAATTTTTACAATAAGTATCCCTCGTTTTAAAAGGAATGAACTTTTCACTATTTGGGAAGCCAAACAAGGTTTTATTTTGACCATATTTTTGTAAATAATTTTTTAAATATTTTAAATTGTTAATTATTGTGACTTATAGGAGTACCTTTTATGCAATTTCTAAATATGTGAATTGTATTTCAAAAATCTAAGAGAATCTATGTTCGAATTCACACAAAAAATTAGTCAATTTGACCCTCGTACTCCGAAAAGGTTCAATCAAATTAAAACGGATGGGATAACCCTTGCATGGAAAAGGAACACATTCAACTCTCATAATATAAGTACGTATATGCTTGTAGCCTAGTAAGATTCAATTTTAAAGTATGGATTAATAACTGCATGCTTGTTTTCACCACCCATCATAAGAAAGAAGGAATATACTCGAACGTGTTTGTCTACGACTAGCCTAAACTCTGAGTATGGTAATCGGGGTAACGTTTCAATTAATATCATAAACACAAAGAGCAATAAGCAAAATAGAACGCGAAGTTAAGATCTAGAGTACGTGAGTTTAGGATGAGTACTATAATCTTGTTATATGCATATAATTCGAAGAAAACAGACCATAATCTACATATATAATTCGAGTTGAAAAGTTGAAATAATCAACTTGTCTTCTAGATATATAATTTTGCAATAGTGAAGAGGTAGTAGAGAAACATACCAACCCAAGTGAGACATGGCATAAGGGAGGCCAAGAACACCAGCACCAACCATGGCAGTGACATTGTGGAAAGCAGAATAATACCACTTTGCATTCCTCGATGATGTGATTGGTAGCCAATCGTTCAGATCCTTATTACTGCTTCCCTCAGATTCCGATCCTCTCTTTTTCTTCTCCACATCAGTCATCTTCTCTTTTCCTTTGTTTTCTTTTTCTCAATCTCAATTTTCTGGATAAAGATTTCCTTGTTAGAGGATTATTTGAGGATAGTATAGGTAGAGGCTGGGGACTGTTGAAAGTGTCAAGAGCGTGATGACCCTCTCCCCTTATATTACGGACTTTGTTTCCTTTTAAAGCTCTATTTGGGATTTGTATATTGTCATGACCTTTTTGGTTTTTATTTATATCCTAATACGGATTAAAGTTCGTATTCTATCCAAATTCTGCCGCTTTAATTACTGAACATATCAACATATAGTAATTAACTTGCACCGGGGTAGTGCATTTATCATATTCTTTGGTGTGCGGTCATTTTAACTCAAGATATTAACCTGCTCATACTCGGAGTTGGATACTGAATTTAATATCTTTATACCTATCCCTGCCACATTATTTTTTTTTTCCTAAACATAGTTGCTTCATGCAAATACGTACTATTATAATTATTTACGCAACTTTCGATGTATTTTATCTAAAGTAAAAAATTTACACATTGACGGCAAGTAGTAAAAATTCAAACCTGCCATTACACGCTATTTTTCCCAAAATACCTCATTCAGTCGGATAAAATCAGCGCAATATTCGCGGGTAGAGTGAAATTAAAATGATCCCTGTAAGCCTTTCAGATTCTGAAGATTTTCTGCTTTTGCACAACTTTTATGGCATCAACAGAATTTCTTGAATTAAGTTCTACTAATTCAGAAAATTCTGTTGATATGCGAGTGAGTTCCCACAAATAATGAATGACCTATCCCCAAACAGAGTACACAAGGATCCACGTTTGATTCCCTTTATACAAAGATAGGGTGGGAATTCTACTTAATTAACCAGTCCATGCATGCATATTCACATAGTGAACTTTTGCAAATTGTTGGTCACAGTAAAACAAACCAAATATGTTATGACTCTACGATTGATGACCACTAACAGTGGATTAACACTATTAAACATCAAACTCTAATTCGTAGTTTGATAATGTGGACATACATATTACATTGCATCATGTTACTTAAGATTTTCAAACCGAATTCAGTACCTATGAAATACTTGGTAATATTGAAAGCCATTAACCCACGTAATAGTTTCGGCATCTCAAGGTTGTTTCTCTTTCATTTAATTTCTACTGTAGTGTTACGAGTACAAATCTAATACAGTAGTTGCATTACTATCCAGTTAAACTTGCCGACATGGCGAAGATTTGAATTTCCATCCTTATTTTCTTTTCTCTTTTGTTTTTACAATTTGCTCTTGGCCAAAACATTGACTTCCCTCTAAATTACAATCTATTAAACATCTTACCTAGCCAAAATTGTGGCCGTTAAACACAATCAGTTAAAAAACCAAAATGCAATTGACCCGGCAATGAAACAAACGAAACACGCTTTCCACTGTGTCCACCCAAATATAATACGAATGTCGGATTCTTATTAAGCTATTGTAACTGTATAGTTGTCTTTCTAGGCTCTTGCCATAATTTCACGATGTCATACACCAATAATATAAAAAATAAATTTACAATATTATTCAAAAAAAAGTAAGATACGAGTTAAATTATTATATAAAAAGGTAGGATAAAGAATAAGATAAAATTATTTAACAATAAGAAAGGGCAAGATGAGACCCAAAAAAAAAAAAAATAGCACGACCATACCCAATCGGTCATTCCAACACTTTTCGTCTTTGTGTAACGATGGAGTTAACAATACGATACAATATAGTTTAAGTAACAATCAAAACAAGCATTAATTTATGTATTTAAAATAATAAAACAATACGATACGATGGGTAACAACCATCAAACAAAGCAATTAATGAATGAATAGTATGTGAAGAAAAGCCAAAATTTGCCCCTTGAAGCAGGAGAAAATATATGAAGTTAAATATGAAATAAAAAGCATCCCCTCTTTTCGAGGAGTTGGGACTGGTGACGAATTCTCTATCAGTTTATGGCTAGTTTCATCACTGAAACAGTTCGTCACAAAGTTTTGACAAAAAAAGAAATTGATCCATTAATTTGTCCGTCATATTATAGTGATGAGAAATAATGAACCGGGAAGGATACACTTCCAGAATTGCAAGGAAAATAAACATAGGATGCTCGCGGTGGGCGTGTATGAACTACTTTGTGGTGTATTCCAACTTCCAAGAATGACTACATGTAAGTTTTTGGTACTCCAAAATAATTCGAGTAATTTATATACTTTACTAGCTGCAAATGAGTACCAGCAACATAAAGTAACTAGAGAAAATGACCACAAAGTAAAAGACCACCTGAACTAATTCTATTTCGTTCTCTGTACCTTTCAAACAATAGCTCTTCACTTCGTTGAAGTCTGTTATATTCAGCCATATCAAATCCTGAACTTTGGCAACTTTCAAGTTCTCCGGATACGTCTCCACCATCTTCAACTGTATAGATTGTTCTATTCTTCGGTTGACTGGGCACAATTGCTGGGCTCCAACTCCCATGGCTGCTGACGGAATAAGTACTATCATTCTGAGGGGAGGTGACGTCCTACAAGAAGGTAATTTGGAGCCAAGTTACAATGGATGTCATAAGGGAAGAGAATGGCATTTACTACTTCTATATATGTATAAATTACATGGCTACCACGCTACTAAAGTGAATGCACAAACTTAAATGGCACGGCAGCAAAAGTAACTTCAAGCAATTTGTGTTAAACAAAGGAATTTGTTTATTGTCTAGCATTTTTGGATGGAAAGGCTTCCAGGTCTTCTCTATGAAGAAGTATTAGCAAGATAAATCTCCAAATAGGCAAAATGATGGTACTTCCTCACCGGATCAGAGTGAGTCAAAATCCTCCTAGTTTGACCTCTTAAAGCCAACCAAAGAAACTAACTCCAAAAAGATATCCAATCATCTGGCAAATATAGCTAAAGGCAGCACCTAATTTCTTGCTAGTATGTCATAACAAAGGCAGCATCTAATTTCTTGCTAGTACGTCAAACCAAAGGCAGCACCTCTTTTTCTTCTTTTTGATGAAGTAAGACAATTGCATTAAAGGTATCAAGAAGATGCAAGGAATACAAAAGAGAGAGAAACATAAAGACATAGTCAGCTCTACAGCGAAAAACTAGGCTAAAGCTAAGGAGCTGATGAAGTCCAATAAATTAATAGGGCAATTAACAGGAGCTAAGTTCTGCAAACTATATTACTATAAAAGACATCTAGCCTTACGTGCGTATGTAGGAGTTGATATCCCATCACAACACAAGCATACCTGATCAAAACAAAGTATCAGTTTACCTGTCTTGCATCACATATTGACGTTTTCCTACTAACAGGAGTTTGCTCTTCATTCTTGGGAGTGAAAGAACCATCATTGCTTGTCTCCCACTGCAACCAAGGCAAGATAACCCCATCAGTTCCAACAGGATGACAATTAGCTCCTGCAGGACTTTGGTTAACTGCTTCCCCATAAGTAAAACTGTCCCTTGGCTTAGCTTTTCCTCCTAATGTTGAACTTGCATCACTTCTTTCTCCATCAAAAGAAGAAAAATCTGTATCTTCTATAGTTGCAATGAAATCCTCAAAAAACTTCTCTGCCTCCTCATTCAATTGTTTCGATGTCCTGTTTCTATCATTGCTTCTCTGGAAAATTGTAAAAAGCTTGTAATAAAGGATCTACTATAGAGGTGACTAACAGCTAATCAAGAAAGTTGGAAATTGTCGTTCAACTAAAAAAAGGAGAGACCTTCCTACGTGGTTGTTTCTGCACAACAGCAGAATTCTTTGTATCAGGAAGTTCTTTGACAATCCGCTGATCCCTACCTCTTTGGTCTTCCTGCAGAATTTCATCGAGCAGATCTTGATTACACTTCTACGACTTTTATTAAAGAAAGTTGAGGCATTAAATTTCCAAGGATTAAATCGCATAACATAGTGAGTGCCAACGAAGAATCAGAAACAGTGTGCAAAAGGAGGCAGAATATTAGACTAGAAGAAAGACCTCATAACATAGCGACCCGTGTGCGACAAGACGGGAAAATGTAAGGATGGAGAAAACTTACCTGGTCCAATTTTGTAACATGATTCTTTCTGGCCACATGACCTGACTTGGCGCTACTAGTTTTCTTCCCCATCGTCTGCATGAGTAAACATCAAATAGTTAGCAAGCTCATTAACTATGCGGAAGTAATTTTTTCTTATTTCATGGAACAATTAAACCACACACCTGTTCAAGTTCAGTTTTGATTTCTTCAACAGCATGCCTGAGTTCCTTTCTCATTGCTTCGTACAGTTCACCATTCACAACATCCCCATTCGGATGCTCACCCTGAAAAACAATAACATTTTTTTTTAAAAAAAAACAATCGATAAGGCACAAAAAAAAAAGCCAGTGTGTGCTACTTCGACAGATAAAAGAAGTAAACCTTTTTCTGTGCATAAACTGCTCGAATGGGTTTCTCGATGTCATTTTTACAGGTAAGAGCATCCTTTGTGTCATCGTCAGTCAAGGCAGAAGAGTGACTCTAATATCAATGAAGAAGTACATAATTAGTAACATTGCCAAAAGGCATGTAGTGACACACAAAAATCAAAACATTATTGGAGCAAAGGGCAACAGCAACTGAGAAATGATACATTAAGCTAATAAGTTCCCTACTATTCAAAGATAAGCAAATATAAATTGTTGCGGCTTACAGAGTAGCCATCATGCAATTGCGACATTTCTTTTTGGCTAAAAGACCTCCTTAATTGTGTATTATTTACAGCTGCTGGTTTCAGCGATGAAGGGAAGTCATTGAGCCTGATGCTCTGATTCTTCTTGATGTCAATTTGGCTGCTGGAATTTCGAAAATGATCTGCATCACTCTGTCATACAACAAAGAAAATTGTCGATCAAGAATTGTCTCCACTGCAAATTTTATTTGCTGATACCTTTAGTTTTCTCTTATTTCTTCTTTTTAAACAGTGATCTTAAGAACTCATAGATAATACTTAAACAACCCAAAGCTTTCTGGACATACACCATTAAAAAATGTAGATGTGACAGAAGTTGCATGTTGCACTAGTCTGTTTTCAATCAGTATTAAAATTACCATAACCTATTGTGGTAGGTCCAACCACTGTTTGGAGATAAAGATCTTTAATAAAGAAAGAACCAGGACATTTAAGTTCGATGCGAGCTTTGTCACAGAATTAATTGTGTCACAGTCAGCTTGTCCTCAAAATTAAGCAAAGCTTGCATTGTAAGAACTAAACTTATTAAAGATGGAGGACATCATCAAATAGTACAAAACTTGAAGCCTAAGAGAATTTGTTACAAGTCCGCAGTATAAAACGAAAAACTAGGAAATGTTACACTCCACATATAGTCACCTTTATTCTCTTGCAATCCAATGGAAGAATAATACCACTCTCAGCAATCATGTATATAATAGCAATCCAATTTCAACACTTAAAACCACTGAAAATCTTTTGGATAATAAAACTGATCCTAACACTAAGTCACTGACAATTCACCGAACAGCACTTACATCAGAAGAAAGAGCACTATAATAGAGTAAGTAGGGAAAACATTTTTTTTATGGCGGTGATAGCCAGCCAGCTTGCGCGCATGTCCGACTAATCCGTCGGTTACCTCCCACCGGCACTTGTACGGGGTAACGCAGTCCATCAAGACGTAACAGATTAAAAGTAATCTCTTAAATTTTTTGTCTATATTGATTTGGAACCCAGTTAACAAGAAAAACACTTTTAGTACGGAATGTAACAGAATACCATTGGATAGATGCACCACAAAGGTAATGTATTGCTAGAAACAAGCATTTATTATTTTGTTTTCAGTTATTTCTACCTTCTAAAGCCCTTGGGATTCAAACTTCTTAACTGAAGTTATCAGGAGTTCAAAGTTTCCAGAAGAAAACATTACCCTGATAAATTTTCAGACATCCTAAGTTACATACACATGTTGAGATTTAGGATAACACAAATAAAGAAGTTAAAGGGGGTAAGGCATTACCTTTGAAGAAATCTCTGCATAAAATAGGGTAATAATATACAAATATAGACATAGTAAATGAAGACACGCCTCCTCAATTTAATTTTTCTTTATTTTTTACGAGCACTAAAAACACTCATTTGATAGTTTCTTGTTATAGGATTTCATGCACGGTTTCTCTTTGATGATACAGGGAAGTTATACATTTAAGGAATTCATATTTTGATAAAGACAAGGCTACTTTATCAATAGATGAACATGAGTGACATACCCAATCAACACAATTTTGGTGAAAAAGGACTCTTCCTGCTTGGAAATTAATAACCAAAAGAGATGTCTACTATCCGATGCCATGACCAATTAGGTTTCAGTGTACTTATGTAATTATAACTTTGTATATTACATTTTCTTTATTCTGATCAGTAAAAGATGATTTGTATATTACTTAGTCCGTTTGAGTTAAATTCAATTTCATCCCTCCCTCCCCCTTCCCCGCCACACAAACTAAAAAAGGGGAAGAGAAGTGAAAGACTTCCATAAAAATAGCATTAGGAGGTTTTCAAGTTATCACTCACAAAACATCAACTTGGTTTTCCTTCCAAATACAACTTCAACTTCCAATTACCTTTTTTCAACATCAAATACTACTTTTTGCAAATCTAAATCATTTCCAAACGATACTCCTAGTTTAACATTCTCTTTGGTGAAATTGCTTGAACCACTCCAACAGTTGTAGAGGTATGTTCCAGTTCTACTCCCTAATCAAAGTTTTGGAATAGAAAAAAAGCGAAGGAAAGGGCAGAAAAGTTTCACCTCGGAGTCGCTAATCTGATAACGAACAGCAGAGACGGACCTCCTCCTTCTCGAACTGGCATCTGAAGTAGCTATGTTACTCCGGGAATGAGCAGCACTAACGCTTTTCCGATCACTAGCAGAGGTCTTCGAACCCTGCCTCGACACGGACCTACCCCGCCTCCTCGACGACGCCGTTTCGCTCGCCCAATGCCCAATCCCCGACGCACGCCTTCCTGACCGGCCACGGTCACTATTTTCTCTCTCCTCCTCCTGAGAGAAGAATTCTATAGCCAAATCATCAAGGCTAATTTCAGGAACTCCCGATCCTCTAGTCGTATTAACAAATTTCCCACGCGGAGCAGCATTGTAACCTAAGTCAGCCAGTGCAGGTTCCTCATAGCGCCGAGACCCGTGGGAGAATCGGCTCAGACTTCTAGAACGGCGATGAGCTTTGTTACCAGAGGAGCCGGAGGAGTCGTCGGCTCCGGCAGGACTTCCACCTACGGTGGTTCTCCGAGTAGTGGATTTGAACGCCGATGACGCCATCAGTGAAGAACCATTCAAAAACGATTTTGATTGAAAATAATCAAATATCAATTGTTTATAGTGGAGCGTGTTGCCCGTGTACCTAATTAAATGTATTTTAATGAGAGAGAAAAGGGTGGAGCTAGGGTTTGAACTTGAGGAGTGAGGTGTAGAGGGTTTTCTGAGACTGGACTTAAATGGAGTTTTGATGAAACAGCTCAGAGAGAGAGAGAGAGAGAGAGAAGAGTATATGATTGGGAAGAATGAAGAAGAAGATTTGGCGGAGGTATTGAAATTGGAGGAAATTTGAAATGATACAGTTGAATGACTTATTAGTCCACACTATAATATTCAATCAAATTTGTGTCGTAATTTAATTTATTAATTCACAATAATGCGACCAATAATTAACAATAATTAATAGACGGAAAACACGAACATGAGAAATATATGAGAATCTCCCAATTAATCGAATTGCAATAATAAAATATTATCCTACGGTTTTAGACCTTCAATTGTAATCTCAGATATTAAGATGAGATTTGACCAACTAATGCAAAGCTATGACCAAGAAATATTCCTTCATTACATTAGTCTTTTGGTATTAAACAAATGCTACTTTAAACCAGATTTTGGGGCTGAGGGAAGGAGAGGGAAATCTCAAACTGACTGTAAACAACAGTTCTGGTCCAACAGAGGAATATCATTTATTCTCCATTTTCAAATTTGAACTTGAATGAAGCATTCAATTTATATTTTGTTTTTTATCTGTTTTGGTCCAGCAGAAGTATCCTACTCTCCATTTTGAAATGGATTTTGTTCCCTCAAATTATTTGGAGAAGTTTTTCAACTTTATCTTGCTGTCAAAATATTAAAAACAGTGGTTTTTTTTTAGAGTTAGCTAGTCCACTGCGAGTTACGCAACTAAGCAGTACGTGATGAAACTCTTCAGAACTAACTTTCTCCCTCAAGAGAGAAATAAGAACTAAGCTAGCATTTGGACATAAATTTGTTTGAAACTTGAAAAAGAGTTTTTGAAATTGTATTTTGAAGTTATATTTTGACATGCATTTTATTTTAAAAAAAAAATTTTGAAGTTTTTTGAGTAGTAAAAAAAATTTCACCCAAAAACTGAGAAACTGCAAAACTTTTAATTTTTTTTTTCAAAACATGATCATATTTCATAACAATATTTTCAAACAGAATTTTAAAAAATGAATGCCAAAATCTATATGACCAAATGGGAGCTAAACGTTAGCTAAAGAGGACAATACGTAGCTAAATGAACCCCGACTTCCATATCTTCAAAACGTCAATTCAGTTTTTCACCTACCACACAACTGCTCTGCTACTATTAGTTGTTAAAGCACCTAAGCTCTCAACCAAAAGTCATCAAACCTATTGACATTCTCGTGATCAAAATGGGCAGCTAAAACAAATTCACAGGACGATCTGCAGTCCTGCCTACTCGCCACCGCCGCGGTCATCCCTTCATTTCTTTAACAAGAGAAACTGAAAACACAACATAAAAGACCCCGTGATACTACCGGAAGAAAGGAACATCGAGTGGAATTGGGGGTTGGGGCAGGGGGGGGGAAGGGGGGGCGAACATCCCAGGAAGAATTCTATTGTCAACCCCATAGCAGCAAACAAACAAGTTAAAGCTTAAAAGAGAACGAGGCCGCAGACATTTTGGTTACTTGAGCTTCTCCCCATTGGCTTTCCAGGGCTGTTAAGGAACCTGACGTGCATTTTATACTTGGACCTGTTGGCTAAGCACCAGGTACCTTTGCCAGAACGTCACAACTCGTAAGTGTGATCTTGTTTTCCTTATTTGGGGGGAAAGGAAGACGAGAAAGAAAGAGCACCAAGCAAGGTCCAAACTTATTATACATTCATAACACAACAAAAACAAGAGACATATCCAGAGTCACAAAGACTGGGTCTCGGAATGTGGGGAAGTCTACAACAACCCAATTGATGACCTCAAACCAAAATCCAAGAGTGCAGATATCCCTAAATTACATCAAAGAGCCGCTCACTTGTAGTCCGAGTGAGTACTTTATTCTAAACTGCTTTATCTAGCAACAAAAAACAGACTCCTCACAGCAGCACCACTACACTTGGCCACCAATGAGTAAACTGCGACTTTTACTGAACTGATGCCATGTGCTTAATCAAGTCCACCACTCGTGTGCTGCAATTCCATAAGGATTACTATTAGCAGGAAGTACAGATCAAAAAACTCTAACACAATGCAGTCACGCAAAGCATATACTGAATTGGAATGATAATGAATATTATATACACAAAATCTCTTATGTTTTTACCTGTAACCCCATTCGTTGTCGTACCATGAAACGAGCTTGACAAAATTCTTGCTCAAAGCAATTCCAGCCTTGGCATCAAATATGCTTGATCTGCAAATTATTTCCATTCAGAAATACAGATCAGTCTGATTAGAAGAGCAAGATCAAAGTGGATCAGTAGACAAGGTTCATGCAAAAACTTTAGTGGAGCTCGTGGAACATGAAATGGAGAGAAAATAGTTCATAAAACACTTCAAAATCCCAAACTCACCTATTGTCTCCCACGAAGTCTGTGGACACCACATCATCTTCAGTGTAACCTAGAATTCCCTTCAATTTTCCTTCAGATTCCTCCCTTTAGAAGATATATACCAATGCAAAACATTAGCAACTCAATACAATCTAGCAGCTCCAAAAGAATAATTTTGGACTAACAGATACATCATTACAAACTACTATTGATGCGATAACAGAATCCTTGAGGGGAAGGGGAAAATGACTTGCACATACTAGTGCCCTTGTGAAAATTAAGTACAGACAACAAGCTTACTTAATGGCAGCCTTGATTTCATCATAGGTAGCTTCTTTCTCCAGCCTCACTGTGAGGTCAACCACAGACACATCAACAGTGGGGACTCGGAAAGCCATTCCGGTTAACTTTCCATTCAATGCTGGTAGGACTTTCCCAACAGCCTTGGCAGCTCCAGTACTGCTGGGAATAATATTGAATGATGCAGCTCTTCCACCCCTCCAGTCCTTGGCTGATGGCCCATCAACAGTTTTCTGGGTGGCTGAAATAATATAAAACAGTTTGCAGAACTGAGTGAGCAAGCTACAAATGAAATGTATTTAAAAGTAAAAGCAAGAGTTACCCTTACCTGTGATGGAGTGGACTGTGGTCATGAGACCCTCAACAATTCCAAATCTGTCATTTATAACCTGCAGAGTGACATGAGAAATTGTGACACGTTGTTTCATTCTCGTATCCTTGTTATGCAATGACACAAAAAACAAATTTGAAGAATCAGGTGGGTAGAACCTTGGCCAAGGGAGCAAGGCAATTTGTGGTACAGCTAGCATTTGAAACAATGTTGAGCTCGGGCTTGTATTCTTTCTCATTGACACCGACAACAAACATCGGAGCATCCTTGCTAGGGGCAGAAATGATGACTTTCTTGGCACCCCCCTGATGATTCACAAAAGTTGAGCAGATATTAACTCCCTTAAATCACTGATAATAACTCAAGCTAAGGCCGAAAGGAAAAATAATCAATTAATCCAACTATCATAGCATTAGCAGCAACTAGCAATTAGCATACAGAGCCCGAGGTGGGTAGTAACCACTATACCATGTTAATTCTGAGTCCTTAATTTGACTCAACAATCAGATATGCTTTATTTTCTAAAGTTAAATTGCTTTAGTAGCACCAAGGCTTGAGATTAAATGTTCTGTAAAAGTTAATGTTCTTGCCAAGAAAATACTTATAATATCATTTATATATAGGTGCTAGCGTGCTCACCAAAATGCAGGTATAGATCTTCCGATCATCACAATAAAAGATGAACACATCAATGATTAACATCACTAATACCAATTTTGTAATACTGCTGTCAGTATATCTTCACAATAAAAGATGTACTCATCACGGCTCAAGCATATCAATTAACATCACTAAAACCAATTTTGCAATGCTGTTTTCAGTACATCATCACAATAAAAGTTGTACGCATCAAGCATCAATTAACATCAGTGATACAGAGTGATTATGTTTAACTTGACGATCATACAAACACAATGCACATAATTGTGGAACTTTTTCCTTATAATTTAAAACAAGGAACATCAGTTAAGAACAGAGACCAATTTAAAAATGATCACAAACCTTCAAGTGAGCAGCAGCCTTGTCCTTGTCAGTGAAGACACCAGTCGACTCCACAATGTAATCTGCTCCAGTCTGGCCCCATGGAATCTCCTCTGGGTTCCTTCACATATTCCAAGAAAGTTCAATCACGAATTCTGCTCGACCCAAGAAATTTTTAAAGCAATCTCTATGGTAAACAGACAAATAGTAGTACCTAAAGCCAAAAACAGTAACAGCCTTCTCACCAAAGAGAAGGGTCTTGTCATCCTTAACCTTGAGCTCGTGGTGCTTCCACTGGCCGTGTACACTATCATACTTGAACATATATGTCTACAACACCGACATACATAACCCATCAACTAATTAAGCTTTCACGAGATTATCAATGAAGTTATTGAAATTTTCGTTTCTGGTTTTTGGGACAAGTACCATGTATTCAACAGAGATGAAAGGGTCGTTAACTGCGACAAGCTCAACATCATCTCTTTGGAGAGCAACCCTGGCCACTAATCGCCCAATTCTTCCAAATCCTAAATCATGAGAACAATATTTCAAAACCGATCTCAGCAAAAAAAAAAACCATGGAAATTACCCAACAAAGCTAGAGGAAATTCACTTGACGAGCACAAACTCATACCGTTAATTCCAATCTTAACCTTGGCTGTGAGAGTAGAAACAAGAAAAGCAAAAGGATTAATTAATCAGAGTCCATGATGTAAAAAGAAGAATTCATGTGCAAAAACAGGAAAAGAAAAAGGAAAGCGAATCGAAATACCCATGATTTTTGAGAAATGAGAGGAGGAGCGAAGTCCGATCTGACTGAGTGATTGAAGGGCTTTGTCGAACAGTGTAGTGGATTCGGAGTTGGTGGAAGGGTTTAATATAACGGGGGAGAAGATTTATGAGAACAGTCTAGTGGTATTGCAAGTTATGTACTTATGTTTTTCTTTTTTTTTTAATTGTCATTTAAATCAAAAAACTTCCTGTAAGCAACTCAGTAATCGTTTAAGATAAAACAATATGAACTTGTAGGTGTGTTTGGAGTGCACAATTGACGTTATTGCAATATCTCCCCTAAAAGTTCAAATTTTGTTGGAAAATTACATACATACAAGCTCTAGTTAATAAAAAATACTTCCTCCGTTCTAATTTGAATCTGTTTGGTCGAATACGAAATTTAAAAAAAAAAAAAAATTTAAAATTTATGATCTTAAACAAGTTAAAAAAAAATTTAAAATTTTTATATAATTATAAAAATTTTCCATTAAAAATAGAACTGAAAATTTAAGCTAAATTATTTAAAAAAAATATCTTTCTTTTAGAACGTAAAAAAAAAATAGATTGACATAGACTAAAACGGAGCAAGTATATTCCACAAACATACAGTATTTTTTACGTGGCCACCCCACCAGTCAACCACCTTGAGTTGAAACGAACGCTCTACCTCTTGATTTGCGTGACTAGCAAGCGGATAAAACCGACCACGGATTTCTTGGCAAAAGCGGAGGGCACAATCTTACACTTGTCGGCTTTTTAAACACAATCTCTTTGTGACAATCGATGTTCCCCTTTCTGAACTTGTATAGTAGTATAATGTATGTCCCATATCTTCTATTTTAGGATTAGGAATTAGGTTATATATAAAACGGAAAAAGTCAAATATATTCTTGTATACTATTCCTAATATATCCTTCGTTATACTTCAAATTCAAATATATTCTTTTTATTATATTTTTAGTTTAAAAATATCCTTTTTTCTGTTAAATTTGTCAAAAGTAGACATTCAATCCTACATGACACTGACATTTAATAAGGTAGATGCCATATGGCTTGCCACCTCAGCACCCCTAACCCATTTTACCTCTTTCTTCTATTTTTTTTCACTACTAAAATTTCTTTCCCCTCCACCATTATTGCCACCATTGCTGCTACCATGAAATATATTGTATTTCAAATTCTAGTCTTTTATATATGGATTAGGGGCATTGAGTTGGCATGCCATGTGACATTCACCTCATCAAATATCAGCGTCATGTAGGATTGGATGTCCACCTTGGACAAACTTAACAGAAGAGGGGATATTTTGAACCAATGGTATTACAACATGCGTATATTTGGACCCAAAGTATAACGAAGGGTATATTTAAGGGATTGTTACACACATAGCCGACCAGATTCAATATTTACTTTTTCTAGCCGTTATACATAGATTATACATTGATTATACACAATTACACATTGATTATACACAATTTTACATTAATTATACACAAATATTTATGTACCTTCTATATTTGGAATAACATTCACCGCATAATATTTATATTATGTATATATAGTATACTTAATATATATTATCATTATATGTTTTACATTTGGAGTAGTATATACATAATCCATATATAGGTATATATACATATATCATTTATATTAGCATTATATATCGTTTATATTAGCTTTAATATATCACACTTACTATTTATATCGTGTATTATGCAAAATATATATTTGTATAGGGTAAAATATGATATGACACGTGGCTGACTAAAAGGAGGACACGTGGAATCCTAGATGGAATGGCCGAGGATCGAACGCAGCCACTGCGCTTGTCACCGGAACGGATAACGTTCATGAAAGTGTATTAAATGCTCTGCGCCTGGTAGCATTTACTAAGGAATATTTTGCAGCATTAAGAGCGACGGTTCGTTACAAGAATTTGGCATTTATGCTCAACGTTACATCTTCATCAACAACCCTCATAATTGGCATTAAAGGAGGACATCATCCTAGGACCTTTTTTCGTAGGCATAACTATAAATTGTGAGCTCAGTTACCATTGTAAAGGACACGAATTTTATGGCAAGGACATGTACTATATTCTATACAAAGCTTTATACTATTTCACTTTCTTGCCTTTTGATCTCATCATTGTTGTGTTCGGAAACTGTATTCACGGAATCACCATCTCTGCTATTTCATCTACATTCTAAGGCTAATTATTGCGTATTACTTCGATTATTCTATTATTTCAGGAATAAATTAGTTCACTTGTCTAGAAATCACGTATAAATTCAACTGTACCGTTTTACGGCTAAACACTTTAGTGCCCACCGTGGGGCCTAGACAGCCGTGCAATTAAATTTATCCTTGCCTTTTTTACTAACGTGTTTTGACTATTTTGCCTTAGAAAAAATCACAAAAAATGGCAGATAAACACTGTTAATGATGCACACAATCCTGAAAATCGAGGGGATCAGCCTCATTTCGAGGAATCAATCAGTCACACCCACAATATGGGGAATAATGCCACGCTGGTGCATGATAGACGGTACTCTCGACAGGTTCGGGAGACAACTCCCGATGATGCTGACGAGGAGCAAGTAGCGAATGCTGTGAGGATCCTGCAAGAGCGACATGCAATTATTCTAGGTCATCTCACGCGGCAGGATCAGGTTATGACGGAACTGAAGCAGGTGCTATCAGGTGCTTCGAATAATGCAAACAGGCTCGATCCACTTCCCTGTTGTTCTTGCAGACCAAACAACGCAGAGAGTCGATAACAACACTCCCAGGGGTGAAGTTGGCTCTGATGGGGCTGGGGGGAGCAGATCAGGTCTTAATAACGAAAACGATTCATTCAAAGATGAGATTTTATGGTTCATGAGTGAAGTAAACGCCCTCATGGATCAAATCCCGGGCGCACCACCAGTATTGAAAGGCCCGAACTTGAAGAAGTATGTTCAATTACCGTACAAGCTAAGTGCGGCACCGGAACTAATCCCGAAGCGTTTCAAAATGCCTGAAGTTCCAAAGTATGATGGAACTTTAGACCCACAGGAACATATTACCTCCTACATAACGACGGTGAAAGGAAATAATCTAGCTCCTCACGAAATTGAATCCGTGTTGCTAAAGAAATTTGGCGAAACTCTCACGAGGGGAGTCCTAGCATGGTATTCATTACTGCCCGAGCATTCCATAGATTGCTTTGAGATGCTCGCGGGTTCTTTCACTGAAGCTAATGCCGAGGCCAAAAAGGTGCAAGCCCGAAATGCCGACATATTCAGAATCGCACAGGGAGAATCCGAATTATTACGAGAGTTTATTACCCGATTCATGAAAGAAATAATGTACTCCCAATCGTCCCGAATGAATGGGTAGCTGAAGCATTCACCAAAGGATTGAATCCGAGAAGTTCAGACGCTTCCCGGAAGCTAAAGGAGAGCCTACTTGAATTTCAAGCAACAACCTGGGTAGATATTCACAACCGGTACAAGTCAAAGATAAGGATCGAAGACGACCATGTCGGTTCTACATCATCGGCTAAAGGACGAGAGAAGAACAGATATAAATCAAAGGATGACTACAACGCGAATAGGCGGATTTCGAGGGGTCGGTTTTTCCCCTACGAGCGTACCGAAGGTCGTGACAGAAATTTTCGAGCAGCAAACATTTTCACCGTTGATGGAGGGACTGATCGTGGTCGAAATAATAAATCACTTCAAGATAAACAAACATCGGGGCCTCGAGATCTTTCTTATCTCAAGCTATCAGAATATAACTTCAACGTCAGTATAGTGGAACTGGTGTCAGCCATGAGGAGCATTAAAGAAGCACGATTCCCGAGACCTATGAGGTCCGATTCCAACCCGAGGGATCCCAATTTATGGTGCGAATATCACGGGATGAACGGTCACCGGACAGGGGACTGCCGACATCTTCGGGAGGAGGTGGCAATGCTATTGAAGAATGGTCATCTCTGAGAATTCTTGAGTGATCGAGCTACGAACAATTATGGTCGTAATAGAGACAACACAGAATCCTCGAAAGCAGAAGAAGAAACCCCAGGCCAAAACATCAACATGATCTTTGGGGGAAACGAGATTAACGAGTTCACTTTTTCGGTGGCAAAGAAGACTAAAGTATCGATAACTCACAGCAAAAGACTCCGAGAGGACGACATCACTTTCACGGAGGAAGACGCAGATGGATTGCTGTTACCATACAATGACGCACTAGTAATCTCTTTAAATGTGTTAGATTTTAAAATGAAGCGTCTTCTAGTGGATCTAGGAAGTTCAGCTAATATCATATAATAGAGAGTATTGGAACAAGCTAAACTCACCGGAAGCATTATTCCGGCAACAAAACTCCTCGCTGGATTCAGCCTTGCGAGCGTGACGACCCGGGGAGAGATCTTGCTGCTCACGAATGCTGAAGGAGTAATGAAAACAACTCTGTTCGAAGTAGTGGATAGTGACATGGGATACAACATCATATTGGGAAGGCCATGAATACACGAGATGAAAGTTGTACCTTTGACGTATCACCAATTGCTGAAGTTTCTAATGCTCGAAGGAATCAAGCAGATAAGAGGTGACCAATCGGTAGTGAGGGAGATGAATGCAATCTCAGTTTCCAGTAGCAAAAGGAAGGAGCACACGGCATAGCAATTATAGAAACCGGCGCCTACTCCCGAGTTAGAAGAGATTATTCCAGCGGCAGAGTGGTCAGAACAGTATCAGGTGCTGAGATAATTCCAAGTTCCGGAAGAGACGGACGCAACAAAGTCCATGGTAGAGAAACTAGAGCAAGTGGCATTGTTCGAAGAATTCTTAGAAAGAAAATTTCACTTGGGGACAGTGTTAATACCCAATTTTGCCCTCACATTTTTTCAAATAGTATATATACCTTCAAAATATTATTTTGCATCATTACTTAATTTACAAGAGTTATACAAGTATTCTCTATAATTTTCCATAATTTTAGAGCTTTAAATTAATTTCTTTGCATCTTTAATTACTTGATTATTTATTAATTATCCTTTTAAATTATTATTTTTATCCATATATATGCTTCATAATATTTTAATTAGTCTTATATAATTATATTTGTATTTTTAAAGATATTTTACATAATTTTATAATAATAGCCTATATTCTATACATAATTATATTTATTATATTATTTATACTAAAATAGCTTTTTTATATTTTATAATGTCAAGCTAGTATTCTAAATCATTTTACTGCATAAGTGATGTTTTTATTATTTATTAATTTCTCTTATAAATTATTTTTTAAAATAATTTCGCATATTTAATTTATAGCCCCAACACAGGGCTAATTTCGGACCAAATTTGGCCCAAATTATTAGCCCAACACTCCATCCCAATCCAAACAAGCCCTGCGACCAACCCGGTTGCAACCCGTTTAAACGACCCGCCCGGCTCCCCTTTCTATCTTGCCCGTTAATCGCAAATGATCAATGACCCCCTAATAAACTAACCCATTTCCATATATCCCTCCCCTCTAACCCTAAAGACCCATTCCTCACTTCCGCCACCTCTACTCTCTCTCCTCTCTTCCTTTTCTCAAACCATAATAGCCGCCTCCTTAATCCTCTCCAATTCCGGCAAAGATATGGAATATCTCTGTGATTTTCCTTCCATATATGCTCGATTCCTCCGTTATTTACATGGTTTTGGTATCACATGATACTTTCCTATCTTTGGCAAGTATACGGTCCTAAATAAAGCAACCAACTCCAGACCTTCGCGATTTAGACGATATTTCATCTATATACACCCATTACAAGGCCCTACGGGTCCGATTCAGTGAGCTTTTACTTTTTTTTTTTGTTCTTCGTTTTAAACTAGGGTTTGCGGATTTCCCCTAAATTGATTCTAATTGATTTTGCATGCTATGTTTTCCTTATTTTGTGTTTAATCGAGTATCTTTCCTTGTTTGGGTACTTAATTTTGATGCTATATAAACCCCTTCCCAATTTCCTCTTGGTTGGGACTGGAGTCACTAAAAACTAATATTGTCTTTCTTATTCTTTTTTGTCTTACAATATTCTGAGGCTCAGTCTTTTGGCGGCTGAAAGCCAAGGCCACCGTATTCTGTTAACCTTCCTCTGGTGCAAGTACTGCTCGGGGTCCGTTTCGAGGTTCTTGTGAACTCTGAAGCGTTGGAGGTTTGGGGTTTTTCATCACTCTCCTGCAATTGCTGCTATTCCTGAGATTTTAAGTTTCTCGTTCTTTATTCGTTTATTTGCAACTGGTTAGTATCCTGTACCCTCGTAATCTTACTTCTTTCTGTTTGTGATTATGTTATGTGCATTTGTGTTATCTGGATTTCTCTAAGTTAATTTCGATATTATATACAATTCTGCTTATTTCAGCACTACTTTATAGTCCCGTTAGCTTCAATTTTGTCCAAGTCTTGATGTTAACCCATATGTGTAAAGCTAAGTTGATTCATGACGCCTACCTGATTCATAAGAAACCTAATTGATGGTTGTTGAACTTCGTTTGATTTCTTGTACTGAAACCCCTTTGTGAGACTATGTTCTTGCTCGAAATTGCTCTTTTCATGTTGAATCTTTTATGCCTAATTTGCTATTTTTCTGCAAGTCATGCCTAATATGCTACCTTAATTGTGTCTAACCTGAATGATCATTATGTCATTTATACATGTTGCTTATTCTGAGTTTGGTTTTTTGGCTTGTTCTACTATCATGATAACTAACTTATGCCCAAAATGTGTTCTAATTCCTGTCGAGACATCCATGCCCAACCTGTTATCTTTATGGAATTCTCCTGTTAGCTATGATCCTTTCCCATGCTATTTGTAACTCCACTGAGTTGCTGACTTGTTCAATCTTGTGTTTCTCAGTATCAATTGATACTTTTAGAGTAGTTACCATAACCAACACTTTTCGCATATATGTGACCAACTGGCATAAGTTTTGATGCTTGTCTGGTGTGAAGGTGGCATATTTTGTTCACTATCAGTCTTCTGGTATTGTAATTGATACTCAGCATGTTAAAATTTTCTCATTCTCGACTAAGTGATTGTTCGAACCTGTTCTGTTGTGTTGTCTTTATTAAGCCTTCATGTTGAAACTTTTCATGAGAAGGTTATGCTCTATTTGTTCTTATCGATGACTCTATTAGACTTTTACGCTTAAATCTTGTGTCTAAGGTTCTTTTTAGGCTAATTCTGAATCAGTTTACTCTTGAAACATTTTTTTTTTGGAATAGCTCACTATCCTATGATGATCAAATCTGTTACTTTAATTTTGTTTCTAAAAATACAAGTATGAATCTGCCTTGTGAACTTGTCTGTATTCTTGTCTATGTGTTTGGGTTAGAATTGTTGTTAGCCTTAGGATTTAAGTATGAAAATTGTTAATAAATTCCATGAGTATTTTGTCACCGGTAAGGCTGAATTGGGCATCCCTTTGATTAAGTAAGTTAATCATTTGGACCTAGTATGTTGGGGCCTGCTGTGGTACTGGAAGTTTGAAATGCAATGTTCGCATTTGAAGTTTGGGTCATCTGTCCCTGTGAAGTCCTGAGCATATTGGAAGGCCCAGATGTGTTACTGGATTATTCTATATTTGTAATTGGTCCGGAGCTTTGTTCAATATGGTTTGTAATAACTTGTAAAACTGAATAATGGGGGAAATTAGTGAAATTGGAGAAAACGGCTACATTCTAATGCTTGCAAAAAGGGTAGAAAACATTCTAATGCTTGCTATTTTGTTCAACATGCCATGTATGCTATTTAGTTTCATGTGTTGTACACTAATAGAAAATATGTCTATAGGGACTACGTGGTCTATTTGCCGTTTTGTTCAACATGCCATATATGTTATTTAGTTTCATGTGTTGTACACTAATAGAAAGCATGCCTATAGGAATCACGCACACACTTCACTTCATTTGTCAAATATGCCACACTTGTTTCCATGTCTACTATTCAACACTCTTAGGTAACATGTTTAGAGGATGCAGCAATGCAATACTTTCACTTACCTGGACACCATGACTATAGGATCTTAACTAATTGATCAACTACTTCGTGTTGTTTTCATATTGCTTCACTTAGATAGCATGCCTATAGGGATAAAGTGTTACAAAATCGAGTTCATTTGTCAATTGTTAGAAATACTATCCATAGGATGTTGATTGACGCTGCTAATCCTGTGTTTTCAAATGACTTCGCTGCCTAATTATGTAATTATTAGAGATCATGCCTATAGGGACTATCATCTGCCTAAGATACATTCCTATAAAAACCAGCATTAGTAATTCAGAATTATGAGATTGTTTTCACTATCTTATTATGCAAAACGATTAGATATCATGTCTATAGGGCTTGTAACACTCAAATTTGCCTATACGTTAGTCCAGAAATTACAGCACTGCCTATATAATACTGGAATCCAGGACACATAGAAATCATGCCTATGGGACTTCCAACACGTCCTAATACCGTCTACTTTTTAACCAGAAAATCAGTCTGGGTTGGAAGCAGCGAAAGGAAAATCACATCTTTGCCTTATCACCCGAGCGCAAACGGTCAAGCAGAGTCGATAAACAAAGTGATCATTCAAAACCTCAAGAAAAGGTTGGAAGCAGTGAAAGGCAAATGGCCCGAAGAGTTGCCCGGAGTTCTATGGGCCTACCAAACAACAACCAAATCAAGTACAGAAGAAACTCTTTTTTCCCTCGTGTACAGTACTGAAGCCCTAATCCCGGTTGAAGTAGGCAAACCTACTTTGAGATATTCTCAGACAAACGAAGAATCAAACAATAAAACAATGCTAATCAACTTGGAACTGCTCGAGGGACGCAAGGACTTGGCGCATGTAAGAATGGAAGCTTAAAAGCAGAGGATGGAGCGATATTACAATCGAAGAGCCAACTTCCATTTTTTCAAAGTAGGAGACTTGGTTCTAAGAAAAGTAACACAAAATACCCGGGAGCTCAACAAGGAAAAGCTAGGTCCAAGGTGGGAAGGTCCTTACCAGATTTCACCTTTCACTGGGAAAGGTTCATATGAGTTGGGGAACCAGAATGGGGACAAGTTACCCAGCAACTGGAACGTGGCACACCTCAAAAGATATTATTGCTGATGAACAACACTCAAACAGAAAGTATATGCTGCACTCTTTTTCCCTTCGTTCAGTTTTTGTCCCAATTGGGTTTTTCTGGCAAGATTTTAATGAGGCACCGACAGAAAGCATGCTACGAAGACAGCGACAATAAGATCTTTGATAGCAAGGCAAACGAACAAGCTCCCACTCGGGGACAATTAGGTAATCTTTGGTTTGATAGCAAATTCCCATCGGGAAGTTAAGTTTGCTATCGAATAGAGGTTACCCGACCGTTCACGGGCAGAAACTGCTAGAGGACTGTTAGATATTCTTTCGCTCGATAGCATGGATTCCTAAGAAGAAACAAGGTATGTTGCCCAGTGAAGGATTACCTAGCAATTTATTAGTGGTACCTTCGAAGATATAAGACTTCCAGTGTTCCAATTCGTATTCGTCGCATTCAAACATTGGGGGGGAATAATATGAGGATACGACAACAATGACTGCCACGTCAACCGGGAACGAAAATCCGAAAACATACTGCATCATCAAGACCAAGGACTGCACAGCCAACCCCACAGAAACAAGTTGTACAAGATAGCCACAAGTAATGTCAATTTCTTTTCTACATAGCAAAATGCTTATGTAATTACTGAAAATAGAAGGAATAAAATAAAATCCTTTTGCTTTTATCTTGTTGTTTACCCGTAAAAACTATACAGTTGAATTTATACGTGGTTTCCAGATAAGTGAACTAATTTGATCCTGAAATAATATAATAATCGAAGAAATACACAATACTTAGCCTTAGAATGTAGATGAAATAGCAAAGATGGTGATTTTGTAAACACGGTCTCCAAACACAGCAATAATGAGATTACAAAGCAAGAAAGTGAAATTGTATAATGCTTTGTATATAATATAGTATATGTTCTTGCCAGAAAATTCGTGTCCTTTACAATAATAACTGAGCTTATTATTTATAACTATGCTTAGGAAAAAAGGTCCTAGGATCATGCTCTCCTTTAATGCCAATTATGAGGGTCGTTGATGAAGATGTAGCGTTAAGCATAAATTCTAAATTATCTTTGATGAACCGTCGCTCTTAATGCAGTAGAATATTTCTTAGTAAATACCACTGGGCGCAGAGCATTTAATACACTTTTATGAACGTTATCCTTTCCAGTGACAAGCACAGTGGCTGCGTTCGGTCCTCAGCCATCCCATATTGGATTCCATGTGTCTTCCTTTAGTCAGCCACGTGTCATATCATATTTTACCCTATACAGATATGTCACGACCCGACTGGAGGGCCGCGACTGGCACCGGACTCTACTCAACGGGCACCAGCGTACCCTTCATCTAGCTTTCCTTATTATCTATAAGGCTTGTCATACACATACAATCTCGAACAATAATCATAATGAACTGAAATATCATACCATGATATGAACATACTTATATACATAATATGGCCAACAAGGCTACAATGCAAAACCATACAACAAAATACATACGTTTGCCGACAAGGCAATTCAACTGTACATAAGTCAACCCATCGTCTATTGTCTATACATAACCCAACACTTGTCTATGAGCCTCTACAAGAACATACATAATGCAACCTGTGTCGGAACAGGGCCTTGACATGCCCATAATGCCTATAACAAAATGCATACCAAGACTACGGCAAGTCCGAAGGATGGATCTTGCCAATATCTGCTGAACTGGATAGCCTACTGTGGTGGGGGAGCCTCGTCTATATGTCTGCCCGGACCTGCAGCACGACATGCGGCGTCCACAAATAAAGGACGTCAGTACGGATAATGTACTGAGTATGTAAGACAGGAAACATAACGTAAGAACAGTAATAAGCATCAGGATAAGAAACATACAACCTGTACCATCTGAATGCCTCTGAGGGTGACTAACCATGTCATGCCTGACGTGCATATGCATATACATACACACACACACACACACACACACACACACACATATATATATATTTTTGAAAATCATCATATACATATATACGCCTCTGTGGGCCTCATCATCATCATATACATACGCCTCTGTGGGCCTCATCATCATCATACCCAACTGATCAATGGTTGCACAATAGGTGCCTGCCCCGCCGACTATAGCGCGGCGCGGTAAAGTAAAATAGTTGTCGTCTATAGCGCGACTAAGTAGAGTAAAGCATATATTTGCACAATAGGGGCCTGCCCGGCCGACTATAGTGCGGCGCGGTAAAGTAAAATAGATAATGCATGCTGGACTCATATGAATCATACTTTCATGGTGATGTAAGGTCGAAGAAATAACAACATATCAATCCTCCTTTAAGAGGGGAAACAATATAAGCACTCCTACCTTCTAAGAGTAGAGTATCTTTTGGGGGCTCGTTCATTGTATCTTGTGTAAACGAAATCGTGCAAAACAAAGAAAGGGATGGTCCTACATACCTGGTATTCTCTGCGCCAATTTCAAGCTACGCACTGTCACAATTTCCTTAATCTACAATGAAAGAAGCGATTCTATCGTTATCCTCTAACGTTATAGTTATAATCAGCCATAGCCCTAAATTTACATGGTGTTCCTCCACACCTTTCTTCCTCTAAAGCTTCATAACAATAGTAGTAAGACATGCAGCTCATCAACAACCCAAAACAATTACAACCCAGTCCATTATTAGTGATTGACTTCAACCTACGGCTCACATTATGCATAAAACGAGTTTCCAAAGATTCTTAGGAAAAGAATGCATGAAAGAGGGTGGTGACTTACCTTGCATGTGGAATATCTCAGCCCTTCTCCTTGGTGTTTCAACTTCTAGGTCTTACTCTCAATTAGGGCTTGCAGAAGGAGGAAAATCAGCTAGGGCTTTTCTCCAATTCTTCAATTTTTAGATTCTTTCTCCAATTTAGAACTTGAAAGGAGAAGAAATTGGTTAAAGTTGTGTGGGACTTGAGAAGGGGTCGCAGGTGGGTGGTCTTCTGGGTTTGAGTTTCAGAACAATGAAGAAAGAACTGGTCTAGGCCCCTTTTATAGGTCAGTCAATAAGTGATACACGTGTCTGACGCTTTCACATCTGCGACCGCATTTCCATCGCAGAACCAACATGCGGTTCGCATTTCAATAATGCGATCGCATTCTTGGCCACATTTCTGGCACTGATCTTTGTCCAGAAATCTGCCTTGGTCTGCGATTTCGGTGTTAGATTTGCGGCCCACATGTGGGTTTTTGCGGTAGCATACCCAGCATTGTGAAGCCCTTTGCTCTTTTCTTGACTTTTTGAACTATTTTCCAGGTTCTTAGGCTCTTATATGTAAACTATCTTACAGCACAACCTAACGTACGAAATTACAGGTCGTAACAAGATAGTCCCCCTGCTTTCTGGTGACATAACTTTGTGTTATCGGGAAGTTGGTAGAAATACCTTTTTGGCGGGAATTACAATAATTCCCTCTGAAGATCTCTGACAGTTGACTAGACGCACGTCTCTCCGCATTCT
>MCJB01001325.1:169086-209368 GCA_002018475.1 Nicotiana obtusifolia | reverse complement strand
CATTATGCATAAAACGAGTTTCCAAAGATTCTTAGGAAAAGAATGCATGAAAGAGGGTGGTGACTTACCTTGCATGTGGAATATCTCAGCCCTTCTCCTTGGTGTTTCAACTTCTAGGTCTTACTCTCAATTAGGGCTTGCAGAAGGAGGAAAATCAGCTAGGGCTTTTCTCCAATTCTTCAATTTTTAGATTCTTTCTCCAATTTAGAACTTGAAAGGAGAAGAAATTGGTTAAAGTTGTGTGGGACTTGAGAAGGGGTCGCAGGTGGGTGGTCTTCTGGGTTTGAGTTTCAGAACAATGAAGAAAGAACTGGTCTAGGCCCCTTTTATAGGTCAGTCAATAAGTGATACACGTGTCTGACGCTTTCACATCTGCGACCGCATTTCCATCGCAGAACCAACATGCGGTTCGCATTTTGGATGCGAAACTCAGCCCAGAAATCTGTCTCATTATGCGATGAAGAATGTCAGATTTGCAGTCCGCATTTTCAGTATGCGGTCGCATACTGACCGCAACACAGATTTCTGCCCAGAAATCTGTCTCAGTTTGTGACACATCAGGTACGTTATGCGGTTCGCATTTCAATAATGCGATCGCATTCTTGGCCACATTTCTGGCACTGATCTTTGTCCAGAAATCTGCCTTGGTCTGCGATTTCGGTGTTAGATTTGCGGCCCACATGTGGGTTTTTGCGGTAGCATACCCAGCATTGTGAAGCCCTTTGCTCTTTTCTTGACTTTTTGAACTATTTTCCAGGTTCTTAGGCTCTTATATGTAAACTATCTTACAGCACAACCTAACGTACGAAATTACAGGTCGTAACAAGATAGTCCCCCTGCTTTCTGGTGACATAACTTTGTGTTATCGGGAAGTTGGTAGAAATACCTTTTTGGCGGGAATTACAATAATTCCCTCTGAAGATCTCTGACAGTTGACTAGACGCACGTCTCTCCGCATTCTAATGCCCCAAACACGCGTCATCCCATGATTCAGCACAGCTTTTACCGATTATCGAGGTAATTATGGCCATGAATTTAGCCGCTAAATTTTACTTATACGCAACTTTCTTTTCCTTTGTGTTTCGCACTGCTTGAGCTTCTGATTTGCATCCTTGTTTTCCATCCTTTTTCTAATTTTCTTCAAACACATACTCTTTACCTTGTTCTTTTCCAACGGCTTCTTCCTCCAAACGTGGTGGTTCTACAAAGAATAAGAACTAACCGAGGATTCCGTTTCTCCAATAGTGGATTCCATCATCCCAATAAGGCTTAGTACTTCGAAGGATTTTGAAGAGAAATTTCCTACTGCTAACCCTCGTACATGGGCTATTAGTAGGTACCATTCTTCTATTTGTCCTTCCAGTAGGAAGATTGTCGCTGTAATGAGTTGGATATCATCGCTCCTGATCGATCGGAGCGAGTGACCCTTCCCAAGGAAGGTTTTACATACTTTTCACGCACCCTTTACTTTGGGTGTGTTTTCTTTGAGCGGAGAGCTTGATTCCGTGATTGCGGAGTTTTGCCTTCGCTACCAAGTATGTTTGGCACAGGTAAGTCCTTCAGTGTGGAGGACAATCGCCTGCCTCCGACGCTTGTGCCTAAAAACTGGAGAGGAGCTAACCTTAGCTCATATGATGAATCTCTATTCCCCCAAAATCTTCCGGGGGGGGGGAATGATAAACCTTTGCAAGTGTGGTCACCATGCTTTGTTGTCTAGCATGGATGATGACAACGACCGTGGTTTGATGGAACGGTTCGTTGCAGTTGCCGCCAATGACATAATCCCGACAACGGCTTCATCCTTTCCGGTTGCTTGGAGCCGCACTCGTAAGTTCTTTGAATAATATTCCTCTCACTAGATATTCTTCTATGGCCGTATCATCCCTTCACCCTTCGCATGTTTCGACAACTCAATGGCCCCCACTGGTGGTGGAAGGTTTGAACCGATGGGTTCAGAAGATGTTGGATGTCACAATACCCGAAACTCGTTCGTGGAAAGAACTGGCCCTTAAATACAGGTGGAAGGCCAAAAATCATGGTAACTCTAATTTACCTTGCTTCCATTTTAACACATGAAGAACTTGGTTGAACCCTTTTTACTTTGTCCATGGAATTAGGTCTATCTACGGGCTAAGTTGCTATCCCCGAGGAGGACGTTCTGGCTGATCGTGCTGATGCTGCGAGGCTGCTTCAGGAAGCACTTACTCGAACAGGTATCTCTGAGCCTATTTTGGGTGCAAATACTTGTTTATGGAGTTCCCATCCAGATGATAAACAAACAAAAAGAGAAGACATTCCTCCTCGGTCGGAGAAAAAAATAAAAGGGAAAAGATTGATGCCTCGGAGTCATCTTCGGTGGCGATGATGACTAGTCCTCCTTCCAGGCCGGTCATAGACACTATGATGATCGATGATGATGAAGAAGTTGGTGATGAGGGAGCTTCTTTACATAGAAGGCGACGATTCTCATCATCTCAATAGGATGCTCGACCTGTTGAGATAATTGCACCAACTGAAGGCGATGTCTCAACACTTTGGGGAGAATTTGATTTAGTAGAATATGCCATCTCCCATTTTCGGGCCCCAATTGCTGTAACCGGTGCTGCAGGGCTAAGTACCCGATCTTTCCCTCTTTTGGTTGGCGAGCATTCAACAATCGGCACTGTATTTGATGCAGCTGCTTCTCATTCTTCAACTCCATCAACTTCATCTCCAACTTCATCAACACCGCAACTGCTACATCGCTTCCATCTTCATCCACTCTTCCACCAGCAGTTACTACATCACCTCCATCGGTAACACCTGACCGTGAAGAAGGTGTTCCTCTTCCACAGTCCCCAATTCATAGGAATTTGGGGCAAAGTTATGCTGCCCCTTTTGAAGATCCACAAAGAAGGAGGAACGTTACTCTTTCCATCTCTACCGGATCCAACTTGCTATCCCGGCGGGTGGAGCTTGCTAATTATCTGAAGCCTTTGGCTTCAGAAAAGGACTGGGAAAAGATTCAGGCACTCTCGGGAGAGTGCTTGATGAACAATGCCATGCACAATGCCGCAGCGGTACATTCTTTTCTTCCTTCATTACTTATTCTACTTCGGTATGAATGTATTCTAAGTTTTACTTCTTCTTATTTTATAGCCCAACTTTCTTGCTTCTGAGGACCTTCAAAGGTTGATCCATGAGAAGGAAGAACTTACTTCTGAACGAGATCAACTTTTGGCAGAACTGGACTAGACTATTCTCTGCCTCTCGAAACTGGAAACCAGAGCTATTGAGGTTGTTGTTTTGGAGGCTCATTTGCAGCAAAACGAGCAAGAAATGATAACTCTTAGCTAAGAAATTGGGCCGCTGAGGGTTAAATTTGATGAGGCCAAGGCCAAATGGGCAGAAGTCCATAATATCGTTCTTGTTGCAGCCAACCGTGAGGTTGCCTTTGCTGAAAGAGTGATTAAGTTGGAGGCAGCCTTGAACTCCAAAAGTGAAGAGCTTGCTGCTGTGGAGGTGAAACATGCCCAGCTAGAAGATAAGTACAGGAAATCTATTGAGCGAGGCTCTTTAGTTCAACTATCCATGAGCTCGACGTCAGCTTCAAATTTGCTAGATCCGCTCGGGGAAACCTTTCCGCCGAGGTTACTCAACTCAAAGAAGAACTTAAGCGCCGAATAGCTTCCCTAATTATTGAAAAAACTTATTCCATGTATGGCATGAGGAGAAAAACCTTGGAAGAGGTCAGAGCTGGTATCATTGATGTTGATGCCGAAATTGCTAAGGTCCGAGAGCTTGAGTTGGAATGCAAGAAATGGACTCCCGGTGCAGTCTGATGCTCAAGGTTCTTCTGATTCCAGTTTCAAATTTTCAAAAACTAAAGAAGGATCGAAAGATGATGAGGCCGAAGACCAAACTGGGGAAATCGTTCAGCCATCGGGCGAACCACCTACTATTCCCGGCTATATAGATACTTCTCTTCCTCCTGGTGCCGGAGGCGCTGTAGTTTAGCTTTTCCTTTCATTTCTCATTTTGTACTTGTAACGTTATGGCCCGTTCTTGTGAATAAAGACATACTTTTTATTCAAATATCATTTGAGTCTTACTTTCATTTGAATATCCATGCAAACTTTTAACTTTTGCATTTGCTTAAGCATTCCGCGCATGTTGTTCAATTTGCGCTTTACTATGTTTAGTCTCGGATGCCTTTTCTTCAAAGCATTTTGGTTCAAAGTATTATCTCTTTTACGTGAGGGTTTTTATGAATTTTTGTGCAAGTTTCCCTTTTACATGAGGGTTTCTATGAATATTTGCGCAAGTTTCTCTTTTACGTGAGGGTTTCTATGAATATCTGCGCAAGTTTCCTTTTTAATCTCATCATTGCTATGTTCGGAGACCGTGTTCACGGAATCACCATCTTTGTTATTTCATCTACATTCTATGGCTAAGTGTTGTGTATTTCTTCGATTATTATATTATTTCAAGATCAAATTAGTTTATTTGTCTAAAAATCACGTATAAATTCAACTGTATCGTTTTACGGGTAAACAACAAGATAAAAGCAAAAGGATTTTATTTTACTCCTTCTATTTTCAGAAATTACATAAGCATTTTGCTATGCAGAAAAGAAATTGCCATTACTTGTGGCTATCTTGTGCAACTTGTTTCTACGGGGCTGGCTGCGCATTCTTCGGTCCTGATGATGCATTTTGTTTTCGGATTTTCTTTCCCAGTTGATGTGGTAGTCATTGTTGCCATATATTCATATCATTCCCCCTCCCCCCCCCCAAGTGTTTGAATACGAAGAATGCGAATTGGAATACTGGAAGTCTTGTATCTTTGAGAGTCCCACCAATGAATTACTAGGTAATCCTTCACTCGGCAACATATCTTGTTTCCCCTTAGGAATCCATGCTATCAAGTGAAAAAATACCTAACAGTCCTCTGGCGGTTTGTGCCCGTGAACGATCGGGTAACCTCTGTTCGGTAACAAACTTAACTTCCCGATAGGAATTTGCTATCGAACCAGATGGGGACGAGTAGGAGCTTGTTCATTTGCCTTGCTATTAAAGGTCTTATTGCTGCTGTCTTCGTAGCATGCTTTCTATCGCTTCCTCGTTAAAATCTTGCCAGAAAAATCCAATTGGGACAAAAACAGAACGAAGGAAAAAAAGTGCAGCATATACTTTCTGTTTGAGTGTTTTCATCAGCAATAATATCTTTTGAGGTGTGCCATTTTCTAGTTGCTGGGCAACTTGTCCCCATCTGGTTCTCCAACTTGTATGAACCTTTCCCCATGACAGCTAAAATCCAGTAAGAACCTTCCTACATTGGACCTAGCTTTCCCGTGTTGAGCTCCCAGGTATTTTGTGTTACTTTCCTTAGAAACAAGTCTCCTACTTTGAAAAAAACATAAGTTGGCTCTCCAATTATAATATTGCTCCATCTTCTGCATTTGAGTTTTCATTCTTACACACGCCAAGTCCCTGCATCCCTTGAGTAGTTCTAAGTCAATTAGCATTGCTTCGTCGTTCAATTCTTCATTTTTCTGAGAATATCTCAAAGTGGGTTCGCCACTTCAACCGGGATTAGGGATTCAGCACCGTACACGAGGGAAAAAGGAGTTTCTCTTGTACTTGATTTGGCCGTTGTTCGGTAGGCCCATAGAACTCTGGGCAACTCTTCGGGCCATTTGCCTTTCGTTGCTTCCAAATTTTTCTTGAGGTTTTGAATGATCACTTTGTTTGTCGACTCCGCTTGACCATTTGCGCTCGGATGATAAGGTGAAGATGTGATTCTCTTTATTTTCAAGTCTTGGAGGAACTTTGTAACTTTTGCACCAATAAACTGTGGCCCATTGTCGTATGCTATCTCTTTTGGTATTCCGAACCTGCAAACTTTTTTTTCCCACAGGAAATCGATCACTTTGCGTTCTCCGTTCTTCTGATAAGAACCTGCTTCCACCCATTTAGAAAAATAATTAGTCAAAATTAAAATAAATCTTACCTTTCCGGGAGCCGGTGGCAGCGTTTCGACAATGTCCATCCCCCATTCATGAACGTCCATGGGGACATAACAGAATGTAAGGGTTCTGCCGGTTGATGTACTAGTGATGCATAGCGTTGGCACTTATCACATTTTCGTACGAAATCTTTGGCATCTTGTTCCATACGAGACCAGTAATATCTTGCTCATACCAATTTCAGCACCAAAGACTCTTCGCCTGAGTGATTGTCGCATATCCCTTCGTGGATTTCTCTCATGACATAGTGAGCTTTTGACGTTCCTAAATACCGGGCTAGCGGACCTTGGAAAGATACAATTGGCCTTTCCTGAAGCTATAACATGCAGCTTTGGCGCGTAACGCCCGTGATGCTTTGGGATCGTCGAGCAATTTTCCGTGCTCGAGGTAGTTGATTATTTAGTTCCTCTAATCCCAGACTAGACTAGCCAAATTCACCTCGTAGTAACCATCCGTATCAAGGACTGAGCTCATCAGTAGTACCACCATACCAGACTTTGATCCCTTTTATTTCTGTCGATGAACCTAAGTTTG
The DNA here is from genome assembly GCA_002018475.1 of Nicotiana obtusifolia. Classification (NCBI taxonomy): domain Eukaryota; kingdom Viridiplantae; phylum Streptophyta; class Magnoliopsida; order Solanales; family Solanaceae; genus Nicotiana; species Nicotiana obtusifolia. Next base: position 202,827 of record MCJB01001325.1, on the reverse strand, counting down.
CTAATGCATTCGCATCTGCATTATCCTCTCTCGGGATATGAGTTATTGAGCACTCATGGAATCGTGCCAAAAGATCCTGGACCTTTACCACTTATTGTTGCATACGTTCTTCTTTGGTATTAAAGATCCCGTAAACCTGATTTACCACCAGCTGTGAGTCACATTTGATTTCGATAACCTCGGAATCAAGTTCCCCGACCAATTCGAGCCCTGCAATCAAAGCTTCATAATCTACTTCATTATTAGTTAAAGGGATCATGCTAATGGCTTGCCTTAAGGTTTCCTCCAAAGGAGTGATTAAAACTATTCTGAGCCCGGACCCTTTTACGTTCAAGGCTCCGTCCGTAAATAAGGTCCAAACCCCTGATATCGATTTTGACACCATTATTGCTTCCTTGGTTGTCAGAGGCAGTAGTCCTGGACTAAAATCGGCCACAGAGTCAGCTAAGACTTGTGACTTAATTGCAGTCCTCGATTTAGATTCTATGTCTAATTCACTCATTTCAACGGCCCATTTGGCAAATCTGCTCGAGAGCTCGGGTTTATGAAGGATGTTCCGCAAAGGGAAAGTACTCAGCACTGCTATTGGGTGGCATTGAAAATAGGGCCTAAGCTTCCGATCGACGACTACGAGAGCTAAGGCCAGCTTTTCCAAATGTAGATAGTGAGTTTATGCTCCCGTTAAAATTTTACTAATGTAATAAATAGGAAACTACATACCTTCGTCCTCCCGGACTAAAACCACACTTACAGCAACTTTTGAAACTGCGAGGTAGACTAGCAATATTTCGCCTTCTTTTGGTTTTGAGAGCAATGAAGGGCTTGATAAGTACTTCTTCAAGTCCCTCGAAGCCTTCTGATACTCTGGCATCCATTTGAAATTGTTCTTCTTTTTTAGCAACGTAAAGAAGTGATGACACTTCTTTGATGGCCGGGAAATAAACCTGCTCAATGCTGCTAACTTTCCTGTGAGTCTTTGGACTACCTTCACGTTTGATAATTGATCCGGGATATCATCTATGGCCTTGATTTTGTCGGGATTTACTTCACTTTCCCTTTGTGAGATCGGAAACCCCAAGAATTTACCGGAGCTGACCCCGAACGCACACTTCTCGGGTTAAGTTTCATGTTATGCTTCCTCAAGATATCGAATGTTTCTTGAAAATGCTTAAGATGGTCACCTGCATTCAAAGACTTAACAAGCATATCATCTATATAAACTTCCATGGTCTTTCCTATTTGATTTTCAAACATCTTATTTACGAGCCGTTAATAAGTGGCTTCGGAGTTTTTCAACCCGAAGGGCATTACATTGTAACAATATGTACTGAAATTTGTTATAAACGAAGTCTTTTTCTAATATTCCTGGTTCATCTTAATTTGGTTGTACCCGGAATAAGCATCAAGGAAACTCATTAACTCGTGCCCGACTGTGGCATCGATCATTTGATCGATATTTGGCAGTGGAAATGAGTCTTTTGGGTACGCTTTATTAAGATCTTTGTAGTCTACACACGTACGAAATTTATTGCTCGTCTTAGGAACTACTACTACATTGGTGAGCCAGTCTGATATCTTACCTCTCTGACCGAACTGATTTTAAGCAAGCGGGTTACCTCTTCTTTGACTAATTTTTTCCTGGCATCGGTAATAGGGCGTTTCTTCTGTCGTACTGGTGGTACGTCGGGATCCAAACTCAGCTCATACATGACTATTTCCGTCGGGATACCTTTCATATCCTCATGCGATCATGCAAAACAATCATCGTTAATTTTATGGAATTCAATAAAACCATACCTGAGCTCGGGATGCAGTCCTGTCCCCAAGTAAAATTTTCTTTCTTAAGAATTCTTTGAACAATACCGCTTGCTCTAGTTCCTTTACCATGGACTTTATTGCGTCTGTCTCTTCCGGAACTTGGAAATATCTCGGCACCTAAGAGTGTTCTGATGACTCTGCCCCTGGAATAACCTCTTCTAACTCGGGAGTAGGCATCGACTCCTGTAATTGCTATGTCGTGTGCTCCTTCCCTTTGCTATTGGAAACTGAGATTGCATTCATCTGCCTCGCTGCCGGTTGATCTCCTCTTATCTGTTTGATTCCTTCGGGCGTTGGAAACTTCAGCAATTGGTGATACGTCGAAGGTACAACTTTCATCTCGTGTAGCCATGTCCTTCCTAAGATGATGTTGTATCCTATGTCACCATCCACAACTTTGAAGAGAGTTGTTCTCATTACTCCTTAAGCGTTCGTGAGCAGTAGGATCTCTCCCCGGGTCGTCACGCTCGCAAGGTTGAATCTAGCAAGGAGTTTTGTTGCCGGAATAATTCTTACGGTGAGTTTAGCTTGTTCCAATACTCTCCATTGTATGATATTAGCCGAACTTCCTGGATCCACTAGAACACGCTTAATTTTAAAATCTAACACACTTAATGAGATTACCAGTGCATCATTTGTGTGGTAACAGCAATCTGTCTGCGTCTTCCTTCATGAAAATGATATCGTCCTCCCAGAGTCTTTTGTTGTGAGTTATCGATAATTTAGTCTTCTTTGCCACCGAAAAGGCGACCCCGTTAATTTTGTTCCCCCTAAAGATCATGTTAATCGTCTGGTGTGGGGCTTCTTCTCCTACTTTCGAAGATTCAACTTTGTCTTTGTTGCGACCGTAATTGTTCTTAGCTTGATCACTCAAGAATTCTCGGAGATGACCATTCTTCAATAGCGTTGCTACCTCCTCCCGAAGATGTCGGCAGTCCCATGTCCGGTGACCATTCGTCCCGTGGTATTCGCACCATAAATTGGGATCCCTCTGGCTGAAATCGGACCTCATAGGTCTCGAGAATCGTGCTTCTTTAATGTTCCTCGTGGCTGACACCAGTTCCACTACACTGACATTGACGTTATATTCTTACAACCTGGGGTAAGAAAAGTCTCTAGGCCCCAATGTTTGTTTATCTTGAAGTGATCTATTGTTTCAACCATGATCAATCCCCCCGTCAGCGGTGAACCTGTTTGCTGCTCAAAAATTTCTGCCACGGCATTCGGTACACTTGTAGGGCAAAAATCGACCCCTCAAAATCCGCCTATCCGTGTCATAGTCATCCTTTAATTTTTCTATGTTCTTCTCCCGTCCTTTGGGCGATGATGTAGAAACGACCTAGTTATCTTCAATCCTTATCTTTGACTCGTACTGGTTGTGAACATCTGCCTAGGTTGTTTCTTGAAACTCAATCAGGCTCTCCTTCAGCTTTCGAGAAATGTCTAAACTTCTCAGATTCAATCCTTTGGTGAATGCTTTAGCTGCCCATTCATTCGGGACGGCCGGGAGCAACATTCTTTCTTTCTGGAATCAGGTAACAAAATCTCGTAACAATTCTGATTCTCCTTGTGCAATTCTGAATATGTCGGCCTTCCAGGCTTGTACATTTCTGGCCCCGGCATGAGCTTTAATGAAAGAATCTGCTAGCATCTCAAAGGAATCTATGGAATGCTCGGGCAGTAATAAATACCACGTTAGGGCTCCCTTCGTGAGAGTTTCGCGGAGTTTCTTTAGCAACACAGACTCAATTTCGTGAGGAGCTAGATCATTTCATTTCACCGCCGTTGTGTAGGTGGTAATATGTTCCTGTGGGTCTGAAGTTCTATCATGCTTTGAACATACATCTTCAAGTTTGGGCCTTTCAATACTGGTGGTGCACCCGGGATTTGATCCATGCGGGCGTTTACTTCCCTCATGAATCGTAAAAGCTCATCTTTGAATGAATCAGTCTCCTTGTTAAGACCTGATCTGCTCCCCCCAGCCATATCGGAGCCAACTTCACCCCTGGGAGTGTTGTTGTCGACTCTCTACATCGTTTGGTCTGCGGGAATAACGGGAGGAATCAGATCGGGCCTTTTTGCATTATTCGAAGCACCTGATAGCGCCTGCTTCAGTTTCGTCATAACCTGATCCTGCCGCATAAGAAGGACTTGAATGATTGCATGTTGCTCTTGCAGGATCCTCACAGCATCCGCTACTTGCTCCTCGTCAGCATCATCGGGAGTTGTCTCCCAAACCTGTCGAGGGCACTGTCTGTCATGCACCGGCGTGGTGTCATTCCTCTCATTGCAGGTGTCATTGATTGAGTCCGCGAAATGAGGCTGATCCCTTCAAATTTCAGGGTTGTGTGCATCGTTAACAGTGTATCTGCCATTTTGGCAATTTTTTCTAAGACAAAATAGTCAAAACACTTTAGTGAAAAGGCAAGGATCAATTTAATTACACGACTGTCTAGGCCCCACGGTGGGCGCCAAACTGTTTACTCGTAAGGTATAGTTGAATTTATATGTGATTTCTAGACAAGTAAACTAATTTGATTATGATATAATATAATAATTGAAGAAATACACAATACTTAGCCTTAGAATGTAGATGAAATAGCAAAGATGGTAATAATGTGAACACGATTTCCGAACACAACAATGATGAGATCAAAAAGCAAGAAAGTGAAATTGTATAAAGCTTTGTATAGAATATAGTATATGTCCTTCCCATAAAATTCATGTCCTTTACAATGGTAACTGAGCTTACTATTTATAGCTATGCCTAGGGAAATAGGTCCTAGGGTCATGCCCTCCTTTAATGCCATTTATGATGGTCATTGATGAAGATGTAACGTCGAGCGTAAATGCGAAATTTTTTGTAATGGACCGTCGATCTTAATGCTGCAGAATATTCCTTAGTAAATGCCATCGGGCGCAGAGCATTTAATACACTTTTATGAACGTTATCCGTTCAGGTGACAAACACAGTGGTTACGTTCGGTCCTCAGCCATCCCATTTTGGATTCCACGTGTCTTCCTTTTAGTCAACCATGTGTCATATAATATTTACCCTATACACTTGTTTATTCTCTGAGCGATGAGCTAATTTTGTCATTTGAAAGTTAAACAAGTACTTCAAATATCGTAATGAACAGGAGATGTCCTCTTCAAGAGCACCGTAAAAATAAGAGGGCCCTCTCTTATAAAAACCCTCACATTAAAGGGTTGGTTACGGAAGAATCAATGCCCGGAATCCAAAATGCCATCGAGGAAAAATACACTTGAAGTCGCATATGAAAAGGACATAAAAAGTAAACTTGCACAAAAATTCATTAAAACCCTCACGTAAAAGGGATAATACTCGGAACCAAAATGCTTCAAAGAAAAGGCATCCGAGACTACACATAATAAAGCGCGAATTGAACAACATGCGCGGAATGCTTGAGCAAGTGCAAAAGTTAAATGCTTGCATGGATAGTATGTCTTTTTTCACAAGAGCGGGCCAAAATGTTACAAGTACAAAATGAGAAAAGAAAGGAAAAGCTAAACTGCAGCGCCTCCGGGACCAGGAGGAAGAGAAGTATCCGCATTGCTGGGAAGAGTAGGTGGTTCCGCCGATGGCTCAAAGCTTTTCCCAGTTAGGTCTTCGGCCTTATCGCCTTTCGATCCTTCTTCAGATTCTGAAAATCGAAACCGGAATCAGAAGAACCCGGAGCATCAGACTGCGCCGGGAGTCCCTTTTTTGCAGCCAACTCAAGCTCTCTGGCCTTAGCAATTTCGGAATCAACATCAATGATACCAGCTTTGGCTTCTTCCAAGGTTTTTCTACTCATGCTATACATGAAATAATTTTTTTCAACAATGAGCGAAGCCGCTCGGTGCTTAAGTTCTTCTTTGAGTTGAGAAACCTCGACAGAAAGGTTTTCCCTAGCGAATCTAGCAGATTTGAGGCTGACATCGAGCTCGCAACAATTGAACTAAAGAGCCTATTATGCTCAATAGTTTTCCTGTACTTCTCTTCTAGCTGGGCATGTACCACCTCTACGGCTACAAGCTCTTCACTTTTGGAGTTCAAAACTACCTCCAAGTTAATCACTCTTTCACTAGAGGCAACCTCACGATCGGCTGCAGCAAGAACGGTGTTCTGGACATCTGCTTATTTGGCCTTGGCCTCATCAAATTTAACCCTCAGCGGCCCAATTTCTTGGCTAAGGGTTATCACTTTTTGCTCGTTTGCTACAAACGAGCCTCCAAAACAACGGCCTCAGTAGCTCTAGTTTCCAGTTCCGAGAGGCGGAGAACAGTCTGGTTTTGTTCTGCCAAAAGCTGATCCCCTTCAGAAGTAAGTTCTTCCTTCTCACGGATCAACCTTTGAAGGCCCTCAGAAGCAAGAAAGTTGGCCTACAAAACAAGAAAAAGTAGAACTTAGAATATATTCATACTAAAGTAGAAGAAGTAACGAAGGAAGAAAAGAACGTACGGCTACGGCATTGTGCATGGCATTTTTCAACAAACACTCTCCCGAGAGTGCCTGAATCTTTTTCCAGTCCTTCTCTAAAGCCAAACGCTTCAGATAATTAGCAAGCTCCACCGGCCAGGATAGCAAGTTGCGTCCGGTAAATACCAAAAGAGTAACGTTCCTCTTCCTTTGTGGATCTTCAGAAGGGGCAACATAATTTTGCCCCAAATTCCCATGAACCGAGGACTGTGGAAGAGGAACACCTTCTTTCACGGTCAGGTGCGACCGATGGAGGTGATGTAGCAACTTCTGGTGGAAGAGTGGATGAAGATGGAAGTGATGTAGCAGTTTCTGGTGCTGGTGAACGCGGAGATGAAGTTGATGGAGTTGAAGAATGAGAAGGAGCTGCATCAAATGCAGTGCCGGTTGTTGAATACTCGCCAACCAAAGACGGAAAGGACCCGATACTCAGCCCCGCAGCACCGGTTACAGCAATTGGGGCCCGAAAACAGGAGTTGGCATATTCTACTAAATAAGATTCTTCTCTAAGTGCTGAGACGTCGCCTTCAATTGGTGCAATTATCTCAACAGGTCGAGCATCCTGTTAAGATGATGATCATCATCGCCTTCTATGTAAAGAAGCTCCTTCCGTCACCAGCTTCTTCATTATCATCAATCATCACAGTGTCTAGACCGGCCTGGAAGGAGGACCAGTCATCATCGCCACCGGAGATGACTCTACGGCAGCAATCTTTGCCCTTTTATTCTTTTCACCGGCTGCGGAGGAACGTCTTCTCTTTGTTTGTTTATCCTCCGGCCATGGACTCCGTAATAAAATATTTGCACCCGAAACAGGCCTGGAGATACCTGTTCGAGTAAGTGCTTCCTGAAGCAGCCTCGCTGCATCAGCAGGATCAGCCAGAACGTCCTTCTCGGGGACAACAACAGAGCTTGCAGGTAAACCTAATTCCATGAACAAAGTCATAAGGGTTCAACCAAGTTCTTCATATATAAAAATGGAAGCAAGGTAAATTAGAGTTACCATGATTTTTGGCCTTCCACCCGTATTTAAGGGCCAGTTCTTTCCACGAATGAGTTTCGAACGTTGTGACATCTAAAATCTTCTGAAGCCACCAGTTTAAACCTTCCACCATTGGTGGGAGCCATCCAATTGCTGAAATATGTGAAGGGTGAAGAGATGATACGGCCATAAAAGAATATATAGTAAGAGAAATATTATACAAAGAACTTACAAGTGCGGTTCCAAGCCACCGAAAAGGATGAAGCCGTTGTCGGAATGATGTTGTTGGTGGCCACTGCAACGAACTGTTCCATTCACCCACGGTCGTTATCATCATCCATGCTAGACAACAAAGCATGGTGGCCACGCTTGTAAAAGTTTATCATTCCCCCGTGGAAGATTTTGGGGGAATAGAGATTTATCACATGAGCTAAGGTTAGCTTCTCTCTAGTTTCTTGGAACAAGCGTCGGAGGCAGGCGATCGTCCTCCACACTGAAGGACTTACCTGTGCCAAATATACCTGGCAGCGAAGGCAAAACTCCGCAATCACGGAATCAAGCTCTCAGCTCAAAGAAAACGCACCCAAAGTAAAGGGTTACGTGAAAAGTATGTAAAACCTTTCTTGGGAAGGGTCATTCGCTCCGATAGATCATGAGCGATAATTTTCAACCCAGCAGCGGCAGTCCTTCTTCATAGCAGGAATACTGGAAGGAAGAATGGAAAAAGGGTACTTACTAACAGCCCATGTACGAGGATTAGCAGTAGGAAATTTCTCTTCAAAATCCTTCGAAGTACTAAGCCTTCTTGGGATGATGGAATCCACTATTGGAGGAACGAAATCCTCTGTTTTGTTCTTATTCTTTGAGGAACCACCTCGTTTGGAGGAAGAAGCCATTGGAAAAGAAGAAGGTAAAGAGTTTGTGTTTGAAGAAATTAGAAAAGGGATGGAAAACAAGGATGCAAATTAGAAGCTCAAGCAACTGTGAAACGCTAAGGAAAAAAAAGTTGAGTATAAGTAAAATTTTGGCGGCTAAATTCATGGCCATCACCTCGATAATCAAAAAAAGTTGTGTTGAATCAAGGGATGTCGCGTGTTCGGGGCATTAAATGCGGAGAGATGTGCGTCTAATCAACTGTCAGAGACCTTCAGAGGGGCTTATAGTAATTCTCGCCCAAAAGGTGTTTCTACCAAGTTCCCGGTAACACAAAATTATATCACTGGAAAGCAGGGGGATTATCTGTATAGGGTAATATGATATGACACGTGGCTGACTAAAAAGAAGACACGTGGAATCCAAGATGAAATGGCCGAGGACCGCACGCAGCCACTACGCTTGTCATCGGAACGGATAACGTTCATAAAAGCGTATTAAATGCTCTTCGGCCAATAGCATTTACTAAGGAATATTCTGCAGCATTAAGATCGACGGTCCATTACAAAAAATTTCGCATTTACGCTCGACGTTACATCTTCATCAATGACCATCATAAATGGCATTAAAGGAGGGCATGACCCTATGACCTATTTCCCTAGGCATAGCTATAAATAGTAAGCTCAGTTACCATTGTAAAGGACATGAATTTTATGGGAAGGACATATACTATATTCTATACTAAGCTTTATACAATTTCACTTTCTTGCTTTTTGATCTCATCATTGTTGTGTTCGGAAATCGTGTTCACATTATTACCATCTTTGCTATTTCATCTACATTCTAAGGCTAAGTATTGTGTATTTCTTCAATTATTATATTATATCATAATCAAATTAGTTTACTTGTCTAGAAACCACATATAAATTCAACTGTACCGCTTTACGGATAGCTATAGTATATATTATTAATATACTATATCCATAGTATATATTAAATATACTGTATGTATATATCTAATATGCTATACTATACATAAATATAGTGATGAAGTATATATGAGACAGGTGATATAGTAGAGGAAAAAGAGGCTTGGGACATCGGGATATAACGAAATATATTTAATGGAGAAATTGGAGGGAAAATTAATATGGATAGATACGTTTTAGGCGAGAGAGAATCTTAAGATAGGTTTCTTTCTAGGTGAGAGAATCTCAAGAGAGATTTTAGAATATCAAAGGTTGTAGATAATCTATACTTTATTAAAAGCACGAATGCCCTTAGCGAAATGTCATTCGCCTTTTTTATCTATTGTCATTTATTTATTTTTTCTAATTTTTAGAATTGTAAAATTAACTAAAATTATACTTATTAAATCTTTTATTATTTAAATTATGTAAAAAATTATAGTATTTAGGACTTTAAAATTAATTAAATTGTATTACTTATATAAAAAAATTTCCTTGCTCGAATTAGGCAACACAACTTAATTCCTTTTATATTATTATTCCTAATATTTAGGTATATTAAATAAATTAATTTTTTATTAATTACTTTCTACCTATATCTGACTTTAAATTGATAAGATTATTATTATTATAAAGAAGGATATGATAGTAACGTTAAAACGATTCTAAAATTTCAAGGCCAAGAGAAGAGAGATTTTCGCAAAGTTCTAAGGAAACAAAATAATGCCGTGTCTTTTCTTTCTTTTCCTGTTTTGTCTAAAACAAAAATACTATTTAGAAGTAAGAAACCACAGGTTGGTTTTTACGAAAAATAAACAAAACGTTCCCGTTAGATTTTATGTAAGGATGTCAATGGTTCTCTAAAACGAACCTTTCAAACCGATTACTAGGTTTTTCATAATAAGATCGTGAGTTTGATATAAATCTATACCATACCTAATAATTAAGTTAATTTTTTATTTTTAAATAATAACAAAAAGTATCAAATCGAACCGAACCGAAAAAATTTATCTGTATATATTATATGTATTAAGTTTTAAAATAACAAAGTATTAATGTAATACTAATGTAATTGCAATTAATTTTCCTAATATTTTAAATTTAGAAATTAATTAATATATTGACCATTAAACTTTTTCTTATTTGAACTAGATAAGAACATCAAATATTAAGAATTTAAAATCAAATAAGATTTTATTTATAATATTTCTTTCCTAATATTTAAAATTTTAAAATTATCAAAGATTCATAGTCAGTTTATAATGGAATGAAATTGAAGATTCCAGTTTAGAAAAAAAAATCTATTTATTAAATAAATATCAAAATAAATTGATATATACTAATTTATTTTTAAAAAATGCTCTTAATTTGGACTTGCTTGCTTTTGAATATTAACCATATAAACTAACTTTGATAATATGTGATAGTAATCGTTTGGATCATTTGTATTGATCTTTTATTAACTTATTCTTCAAAAATGTAGTAAGATATAATATTTCAAAGATAAAAATTTAACAGTTTCTTTGAAATTTGGATTTAAAGTTGTCTTATGCGTGTTACATTATGTGTCGTTTTAATCCTTAGCTTATATTTAAATTTTTAGTTGTAAAGCGTAAAACTTACAAAGTATACAATAAATAGGAACTTAAATGTTTTTCATAATTTTTATTTTATAAGTCAAACATAATTTTTAATAAAATATTATTCTTTGAGATGGGTACACGCACAACGCGTGTATTTTAAGATTAATTTAATTAAAAAGGTAAAATTTTAAAATAAAATTGTATTATATGTAATTTCGTAAAAGTAGTTGTGTCAGGAATTTAAATAAGTCTTAAAAAGATTGTATTATACGTAAATTCCTCTTTCACAAATGGGGGAGAATCAGTCAACTGAAACGAGAACATAATGTCCTATGACTAATTGTATTTGATTACAAAATATGATCTTACAAAGATTTAAGTGCGCGTTTGGACATAAAAATTATAAAATTTTGAAAAAAAGTGAAAAATAATTTCAAGTGAAGTGATATTTGAAAATTAAAATTGTGTTTGGACATAAATATAATTTTGGGTTATTTTTTAATTTTTGTAAGTGATCTGAAATGAAAATTGAAAAATATCTTTTTGGAGTTTTTATTTGAATAATTCCGAAATTCATCTTCAAGGAAAAATGAAAAATTTCATGATCAAACACTAATTTCGAAAAAAAAAAAAATCTTTTTCTGTGGCCAAACGGGTCCTTATTTGTTTTATTTTGCTGATCTATTGTGACCAAAGGACCTTGTAGAATGAAAGAGAAGTAAGAGGATGGGTGATGTCAAAAGAAATGATGATAAAGAGGATAGTAGGTTAAGTGTAAAGTTGGGAAAGAAACACTGATAAATTCCTATTTACCACTCAAAACCTAAAAAGAGGCCAGACAAGCTCAGCAGACAAAGGGAGATATATCAGTGTTTCTTTTTTCACTTAAAAATTAAAGTGTTTCAAATTCTTTTAATAGGCCAATACAGTTGTTGTATCCTTGGGAAAGGCTATCACCCACTATATAAGTGATTCAGTTTTGTGAAAACGACTAGTTAATTAAATCACATACTAACAAGAAGGTTAGAGAAGTAGTATACTCCCATTACACGGTTGTATGCGATTGGGAATCATATTTCCAATATTTGCTACTTGGGATTTCACTGTCACCTTTTTGTGGAGATTGCTCCACCTCATTACATAAATTGCTGCAAATTCGTAGCTTATTAAATGAATTTAACTGAGTTTTCCATTGTAGCTGGGTCAGTTTTGTCAGGATTGCTCCCCCTATTACATTGATTAGCCCTATTAGATAAGTATATTGCAGCAAGTTGGTACAAACTCGAGCATTGTTTAGATTGGGGTCTATGTGCACCTGAGATTCATTGCTAGGAATTTCATATACACGTTTAGTATTTTTGCATAAATTCCTAATATTTTCTTCCGATTTTGCCTATTCCTTTTTTCTTTCTAACCTTTCTTTTTTAATCACTAAAAAACTGAACAAACACGAAATTACAAAGAAAAATATTTTTCTCTTGGAAAATTAAAATCTGTACTTTTTGTCAATTTTTCCAAAATCCTCTAGGTGGCAATCATCCCACGCCTAGAGAACTAATTCGAGTTGTGAGTCTTACACTTCCACCATCGTTTCTTCTCTTATTATAATTTTTTGGTTAACTTAGGTCATATATCTTTACATCTTCAGATGTTTGCAGCTAGAGTTTAACTTCTATTCCTAATCGTACAGAGCCTTTATAGATGTTTACCCTTAAAATCGGATAACAATTGAATTTCATTACGGTTTAAAGGATATGCGATCTAATTTGATACAAAAGTGAGAAATCAAATTGAAATTAAAATTAATGATAGAAAATGAATGTAAACCACGTAAGTTAGGCGGTGCTGGCCTTGTATGTTGAATGTCCTTGGGCCAAGAGACGTTACGATCGGGGTCAAAAACATAATAATCAGGCAGTACTCGCTAAAGAGATCAATATATTGCTATTTTTCGTGATCAGATCAAAGTGTCCTTACAAATAATTAGATTCCCCTTTATATAGTAGGAAAATCCTACTTTAGGTACAATTCTGTATAAGGTAAAAAATCTCCTGATTGGCTAATTAAGCGATTCCATTTATTCGTGCCGAGATTCCCGCCGCGATGCTCGACCCATTACGGATATTCTAGCTTTCCGTTATTTAGGTTCGACGGTCTTCCCTCGAGCATGTTCGGGGTCCGGATCGGTTCTGAATCATGGGCTCAATGTTCTCGAAGATAGACGTTCTAACCTCATGTCCTATTTTGATAAAGCTCGGGGTCAATCTTCAACCCGTCGCATTCCGAGCCCGATCTGTCTTGTATTAATCGAGCCCGATTTCGACCGTGCATAGATAGTCCCCTCGTTTTTTGGAGAGTAATGACGAAAAACGATATGAGCCTCAAATTCTCACCATATGAGCTCCTGATTCTTGCTCCAACGAATGACGGCAGACTCATGACGTAAGTGACACGAATAGTAGAAACGTCCCATCGGCGCAGCCTTTAAGGCATTAAATGTGTGTCACTTGATGGTCTGCCGCTTCGAGATGCGAACCGCCGTTTTGAGAAACTATAAATACCCTCCTTATCCATTCTTTGGAAACTTTACATTCAAATACTCTATGTTTTTTAAAGAAACTTCGTCACTCTCATCTTCAAAACCTCTTGCTTTCTGAAAGCCTTCATAAGCTATCTACGAATTATATCTCCTTCTTATTAGCATCTTTTATCTTCCTCTTCTTATTCAAAAGCAATGGCAAAGACCTCAAAATCCGTTCCCCAAAAAGAAAACCCCTCTTCCTCGAAACCGACTGAGAACGTTTCGCCTGTTGTCACCGAGGAATCGATAACGGAACCTCTCCTAAAAATGTTCGTCCCCTCGGGTTGCCCAACCGGAGCCGATTTTAAGGTTGAGAAAACTTCCTCAATACCGGGCCAGTGTGAACCGGTCTCGAGGTACGTTTGTTCGATCACCGACAGTGTTCTCGATAAGATCAAAGAGGACTGCAACTTGGCCGAAAAGTGCATGGTGGTTCCCGCGCCCGAGGAGGCAATCACTACTCACGTGGAGGGTTTTATAAGTGTTTACACTTATCCCTTTATGCTGGGACCTTTGGACACGGTCATCATCGCCTTTTGTAAAAGGTACCAAGTGACACTAGGCCAAATTCATCCCTCCTTCTAAAGGATAATTATCCTCCTCCGCTTTTTTGTAAGTAAGATCGAAGGGTGTCCTTTCACTATTGACCACCTCATGCGTCTGTACAATCCCCGAATCTATCGAGGGGGCTAATAAAGCTTGCCTGGAGGGCCAGTAAGGCCCCATTTTCAAGCATCGACGAGTATCGGGATCAAGGTTGGGTGGGCCGATTTGTTCGAGTGAAAACATTGGAACTTATCCTGACCGAAGACATGTCATTCCATGAAAAATGGAACATGAAGCGTAAGTATACCTTTGCCTTTGGGAATTTGCTTATTATTTCCCTTGTGTTCTTCTTCTTATCAATTTTCTACGATGCAGCCGTCACCCAGATGCCGGATGCAGTTCCTCGACTCAATGAATGGGTCGAGGGGAACATATCGCAAGAACCATATTCCGAGCGCGCATGGCGCGAGCTTTCGAAAGGCCGGTGGGAGGCGCGGTCTCATGGTGAGATTTTTTATTTAAATTACACTCGGCCTAATTTTTATGCCGTCGATTTCTAACATGCTTCACTTCTCTTTTGCAGGTTTATCAAAAGATGTTGAAATGAGGCCTTCGCCTGTGGATGATGATACTTACGTCGAGCCCCCTGCTTTGAAGCAAGATAAAGAGAAGAAAAGGAAAAGGGCTCCGAGTTCTCCAGGCTCCTAGAAGAAGAGACCAAAGAAGAGATTAGCTCGTAAGACCAAAGAAAGTGCCAATGGTCGATCATTGTCCCCGAATATGGCCCATAGATTGAGGGATGAGTCCAAGGGAGAAGATGAAGATTTTGACCTAGTGGCCAGTGTGTCGTCCCAGTTCGAAGGGCAAGGAGCCTCTGAACCAGGGGCTGGTGAGGCTGATTTTTATCAAGTCGGGGAAGCCGAGCTGGGAGCAGGAGCTGAGGCTTCCCTTGATACAAGGAAAACGCAGCAGGGAGCACTTGGTCCGACTGAGATCATCGACTCGCCTTCGTTCACAGAGTCGATGTTTAATGAGGCCTAAGTGGAAAAAGAACGCCCTCTCGCAGAAGTCCATAGATCTAAAGACCCTTTCCGTGGTTTTTCCGATGGGGTGGACTCGATGTCTATGGAGGATGCTATTGGGTTCAGTGATTTAGAGATACCGAGGAAGAGCTCACCCTATGAAACAAGCGGGACTTCTTTAAGTTCGAAATTGGTCGATCGATTACCTGCCCCAAGAGCATATCATGATCGAAAATGCACCATTATTTTTTCCCTTCCCGAGGATGCCCTGGTTCTTTCCGCCCCCGTGGGGGTTGCCAGTTACCTTCAATTCTTAGTGAACGAAGAATATCAAGCCAAAATGAACGAGGTGGAGGCGCCCTTCCTATTCAACAAAGCTCAACAGGTGTTGAATCGAGTAACTAGGGATACCCTTTAGTATGTACTTAGATTTTATCGCAAATGATTGTAACATTTTCCTTTGTGTTTGCAAGCCTCGGTGCTCCACCACGAGGCTTTTCTCTGATTCCGGGAAGAGTTCAAACTCCACGAGGCCGAGATTCGGGAACTTATTGAGAGAAAAAACACCCTTAAACTTCTCAATGAACAGCTCGAAGGGGAGGCTAAGAATCTCCTTACAGAGTTGGAGGTTGCTAGGAAGGATCATGCTGACTTTGATCGAGCAGGTAAAAGTTTTTGAAGTGAGTGATGACGAATTTGATTCAGTGACTAATGGTCAAAATACGCAGGTCCAGCAGAAACTCGATCGGATCGATCAGCTTCGAACTAAGATGGATGTGGTTAAAGTTGAGATGAATGGAGGGGTAAGATGGATCATCTAGCCTCGGAAAAAGAAGTAGCTCGGACACAACTAACTTTAGTAGAAAACCTGCTAAGAGCGGCAAAGGAAAAAGCCAAGACCCAGACCAAAAGGGCCGAGGAACTTCAATCCCGGGATGGTTTGGTTGTCTCAGATCGAGATAATCAAGCGAGAGAGCTTAAAATGGCCAGGTCGGAAGACGCCGTGATCAGAGCCGAAGCTGATGAAATGGTGGCTCGGTGCAAGGTTCACACCGAGGCGGCTCAAGACCAATCAAAAAATATGGTTGAGCATATGAAGTGGCACTCCCATAGGCAGGCCCTCGAGGAAGTCCACGCTCGGGGTTTTGACTTATCTATAGAGATTGAGTATGCCAAGATGTCTGAAGCCGAGGCCAGAAAATTGGCCTATCCCGAAGAGGATGATTCTAAGGGTTCAGTCAGGTCCGAAGGATGAGAAGACCCCGAAAATCCCGATGACGAGGCGGGACTCAGTTGAGATCAAGTCGCTTGTGTTTGATTTTATCCCTTTCTGTGCTCAATACTGCGTATCAAGGGTTGCTCGACCTCTGTAAAAAAATTGTATCGGGCCATTTGGCACTTGTAAGGCTTGCCTTTCACAGCTTTCAAATTTCTCCCTTGCTTTTTTATTTGCATTCACAAAGATCGAAATGCCTTAGCATGAAATAGTTAGGTTGTGTTCGAGGGCTCGAACGAGTCTTTCCTCTAACATAATTTCGTTTTGAGGCATTGTGGTGAATCGGTGTTACCGAAAACTTTCTTCCCCAAAGTATCTTAGTTCTATAATTTCAATGCCTTGTTATTTTTGTTGTGGCCTTCGAACGTCTCCGAGCCGTTTTTGTATAGCCATAGCCTTTATAGTTCGGGCAATGCTAGATAAGCTTCGTGCCTTCGGATTTTGTTAACCCGAAATAGCTTTAGCCTTTTAATTCGAGCACTGCCAAATAAGCTTTGTGCCCTCGGATTTTGTTAACCCGGAATAGCCTTAGCCTTTTAATTCGAGCGCTGCCAAATAAGCTTCGTGCTCGAATTTTGTTAACCTGGAATGGCCTTAGCCTTTTAATTCGGGGCGCTGCCAAATAGGATCTGTGCCCTCGAGATCTAATAACTTGGACTGTTTGAGTTTGTTTTTTCGGACAGCAGTCCCTGAGTGAGAGAGTAATTATTCAAACTCAAGTTAGGTCGAACCTTGGGCTCGTTACCTTTAGGGGATCGTAAACTAGGAATTCCTTAAGAAATTTAAAGGAAAAGTTTTAAAAAACATGACATTTGCAAAGAAGAGACTTTTTTATTCTTGTGCATAATAGTAATGTATGTGAACAAGTTTTGTGTTAGGGTTAGAGCAGTCTATGTGAGCACGGTTCATTTGACCGTTTGGCTCTTACATTGAATCTTATTAATCTTTAACCCTTCAATCCTGAAGTCTCTTTCCATGCTAAAGTGGTCCCCTAGTATTCGAGGTTGATCGAAGACAGGCCTCAAATATCGTTGTCACCAATTTGTTACCGACTTTCAAAAGTTAGCACGATTTACTTGTTGCCTCATTAAAAACCTTGCCGTAAAACTCATTTGGGACAAAATCGGTCCAAGGAAAAAAGAGTGCAATGCGTGCTTTCAGACCTAACATCTCGTATGGCCCCTTATTTGTTACCTTAGCAGTAATACCACTTTAAGTGAGTTATATTCTAGTTGTTCGGTAGTTGTTTACCGTCCATTGTTCCGAGCTTGTAGGATCCCTTTTCGGTGATTTTGATGATATAATAAGGTCCTTCCCAGTTCGGTCCTAGCTTTCCCTCGTTTGTGCTCCGTGTGTTCGGCGTAACCTTTCTTAGTATAAGTCCCCGACGTTGAAGTATCGAAGGTTGTCCTTTCTATTGTAATACCTCTCGATCCGTTGCTTTAGGGCAGCTAACCAAACAAGGGCGACTTCGCGCCTTTCATCTAACAGCTCTAGGTTTGCATTCATGGCTTCGTGGTTTAATTCCTCTATTGCGTATCGGAATATGATACTTGGCTCCCCGACCTCGACTAGTATCAAAGCTTTGGCGCCATAAACCAGAGAGAACAGGGTGGCCCCGGTGCTGGATTTTGCGGTCGTACGGTATGCCCATAGGACTTCGGGTAACATTTCCTTCCATTTCCCTTGGTATCGTTTAACCTCTTTTTGAGGTTTTGGAGTATGGTTTTGCTAGTACATTCAGCTTTTCCATCCCACTAGGATGGTAGGGTGTCGATAGGATCCTTTTGATCTTGTGATCTTCGAGGAATTTAGTTACTTTGCTACCGATGAATTGTTTCCCTTTATCGCATACGATCTCGGCTGGCATTGCAAATCGGCATATGATGTGATCCTAAATGAAATCGATGACCTCTTTTCCTCTAACCTTCTCATATGCCTGAACTTTCACCCATTTAGAAAAATAATCAGTTATAAATAGTATAAATTGATCTTTACCTGGTGCCCACGGAAAAGGGCCAACGATGTCCATTTCCCACTTCACGAACGGCCATGGTGATAAAACTGAGTGGAGCGTCTCCCCGGGTCGATGGATCATCGGGGCGTGTCTTTGGCATTCATCACATTTTCGAATGAATTCCTTTGCGTCTTTTTCCATATCGACCCAATAATAACCAGCTCTAATTATTTTTCGAATCAATCACTCGACGCCTGAATGATTTCCGCAGGTACCCTCGTGGATTTCCCTCAAAACGTACTCAGTATCGCCTGGTCCCAGACATATCGCGAGTGGGCCATCAAATGTTCTTCTGAACAAGATTCCGTCTTCGGACAAGCTAAATTGGGCCGCCTTTGTACGCAGAGCCCTCGACTCTTTTAGGTCCGAGGGCAGTTTACCGGATCTGAGATATTCTACGTATTTGTTTCTCCAATCCCAAGTTAGGCTCGTCGAGTTGATCTCGGCATGGCCTTCTTCCACCACTGACCTCATAAGTTGTACGACTTTTCCCGAGTTGAAATCGTCGTCTTTGACCGACGACCCCAAGTTGGCGAGGGCTCCGCCTCACTGTTTTGATCCCGAGGTACATGTTGGAAAGTCCATTCTTTGAACCGATGTAATGTTACTTGCTATTTGTTCCAAGTACCTTTGCATCCGTTCTTTTCTGACCTCGAATGTTCCATTGACTTGGTTTACCAAAAGAAGGGAGTCGCACTTGGCCTCGATCACTTCCACTCCCAAGCTCTTGCTAGTTCAAGGCCTGCAATCATGGCTTCATATTCGGCCTCGTTGTTAGTCAATTTCACAGTCTTAATAGATTGTTTAATTATATTACCTGCTGGGGGCTTCAATACGGTGCCAAGTCCAGACCCTTTTGTGTTTGAGGCACCGTCTGTGAAGAGGGTCCATATCCCCGAGGAAGTTCCTGAGTCAATTAACAACTCTCTTTCGACCTCAGGTATCAGGGTCGGTATGAAATCGGCCACGAAATCTGCCAAAATTTGTGATTTTATGGCGATCAGAGGTCGATACTCAATGTCGTACACACTTATTTTTGTGGCCCATTTGGCCAATCAACTCGAGAGCTCGAGCTTATGCATAACATTTCTTAATGGGTAAGTCGTTACGACATATATGGGATGACAGTGGAAGTACGGTTTTAGTTTCCTAGTAACAAAGCGAGCGCTAGTTTTTCTAGGTGGGGGTACCTAGTTTTGGCTTCGCCTAAGGTTCTATTGACATAGTAAAATTGGAAATTGTGTACCTTGTTCTTCTCGAACTAGGACTCCACTTACCGCTATCTCCGAGACCGCCAAGTATAGGTATAGTTGTTCGTCCGCCTTTGGTGTATAAAGCAATGGCAGGCTCGATAAATACCTTTTTGAGTTCCTCCAAAGCTTGCTGGCATTTCGGGATCCATGAAAAGTTGTTCTTCTTTTTCAACAGTGCGAAGAACCGGTAGCTTTTGTCGAACGACCTCGAAATAAATCGCTCCAGAGCGACTATTCGCCCGGGCAACCTTTGCACGGCTTTCACATTGTCCACGACCGTGATATCTTCAATGGGTTTGAATTTTTCAGGATAGATCTCGATTCTCCGATTCGATACCATGAATCCGAGGAACTTACCCGACCCTACTCCAAACGCGCATTTTTCTGGGTTCAACTTCATGTTGGACTGCTTCAGTATACTAAATGTTTCCTGCAAATGTCTTAAATGGTCTTCTGCTCGCGGGGACTTAACTAACATGTTGTCAATGTAAACCTCCATTGACTTCCCTATTTGTTTCTCGAACATTTAGTTTACTAAGCGTTGGTACGTGGCACCAGCATTTTTCAACCCAAACAACATTACGTTATAACAGTATGTGCCATATTTAGTGATGAAAGAAGTTTTTTCCTGATCACCGGGGTCCATTTGTATTTAGTTGTACCCGGAATATGCGTCGAAAAAACTAAGGGTCTCGTGACCAGCCATAGCATCGATCATGCAGTCGATGTTGGGCAAGGGAAAAGAGTCTTTAGGACACGCTTTATTCAAATCTTTATAATCTACACACATTCTTAATTTATCCCGTTTCTTAGGGACTACCACTATGTTTGTTAACCAATCGGGGTATTTGACCTCCCGAATAGACCCTCTTTTTAAAAGTTTAGATACCTCATCCTTGATGAAAGCATGTTTGATTTCGGACTGGGGCCTCCTTTTTTGATAAACCGATGGAACTTCAGGTCTAGGCTTAGCTTGTAAGTGATTATCTCTGATGGGATACCTGTTATATCGAGGTAGGACTAAGCAAAACAGTCTTCATTAGTTATAAGAAATTGAATGAGTTTTATCTTAAACTCGGGGCTCAGCCCCGTGCCCAGGTATACCTTTCAATCGGACAAGTTCTCTCGCAATATGATTTGTTCTAGTTCCTCGACAGTCGATTTAGTGGCATCAAAATTATCAGGGGTGATAAAAGATTTGGGAATCCTATAATCATCGTCCTCGACATACACTTGTTTGTTCATATCTGCCGAAGACGGTATCAGTGATTGCTATTTCATCCTGTCTTCGATCATTTAATTTGGGCCTTTCGATGTTGGAACTGTAGGTTTTGGCGTCACCTCTTCGATCGCGAACATTTCTTTTGCGGTCGGTTGCTCCCCGTAGATCATTCTAACTCCGTCGGGCGTCATAAATTTAAACGCCTGGTGTAGCGTAAAAGGCACCGCCCTCATGTCATGGATCCATGGTCTCCCGAATAGAGCATTGTATCTCATGTCCCCTTAGATCATGCAGACTTTGTTTCCTGAATGGTTCCTGTGGTATTCACAGGCAATGTTATTTCACCCTTAGTGGTTTCACATGCCATGTTGAATCCGTTTAGAACTCGGACTGTAGGAACGATTTGGTCTAGTAGACCGAGTTGTTCCACGACCTTTGATCGAATGATGTTGGCCGAGCTACCTGGATCGATTAACACACGTTTAACTCTAATTTTATGTATGAGTACAGATATTACTAGTGTGTCATTATGGGGCTGTATAATCCCTTCCGCGTCCTCGTCATTGAAAGATAAAGTTCCTTTTGGTGTGTAATCCCGAGTCCGTTTCTCCCTAGTTATGGATACTTGGGTGCATTTCAACATCGGCTCCTGAGAGGTATCGACTCCACTGATGATCATGTTGATGATGTGTTGAGGTTCTTCTTGCCCAATCTGTTTGTCAGAATTCTTGTTCCTGAAATGATTCTTGGCTCGGTCGCTCAAAAATTCTCGAAGATGTCCATTATTGAATAGCTGGGCTATTTCCTCTCTCAGTTGCCGACAATCTTCCGTTCTATGACCGTGAGTGCCATGATATTTGCACATTTGGTTAGGATCCCTTTGGGTCGGATCGGATTGTAGAGGTCGAGGCCATTTGGTATCTTAGATGCGACCGATGGCCGATAAAATAGTGGCAGCATCGACATTAAAGTTGTACTCGGATAGCCTAGTTGCTTCTTTATGCCCGATGGGCCTTTCAAAGCTGCTTTTGGTCATGAGTCCTCGGCTGTTCTAGCCTCGATCATTTCTCCTTTCATTTCTTAGGGGGTTCCGCTCGGATCCACCGATTCTTCTATCCTCATGATATGGCTGATATCGTTCCCAGTTGGATCTTAGTTTGCGATCAATATCCCTTTTGACTCTGTTAGGAGCTCTAACGGGATAGACGGACCCCGAAGGCTCCCCTAGCTGATCATCTTCGACTCTGATTTTCGATTAGTACCGGTTATGTATGTTAGCCCATGTAACAGCCGGGTATTCTATTAAGTTTTGTTTCAGTTGTTGTGAAGCCACCGAGCTTCGAATATTGAGTCCTTGAGTTAAAGCTTGAGCAGTCCAATCATCAGCGACCGGCTGCAGATCCATTCGTTCCATTTGAAACCGGGACATGAATTCTCTGAGCATCTCGTTATCCTTTTGTTTGACTTCAAAAATGTCCGATTTACTAGTTTCGACCTTGATAGCACATGCGTGTACCTTTACAAAAGAATATGCAAGCATAGCAAATGAGTCAATAGAATTAGGAGGTAAGTTGTAATACCATATCATAGCTCCCTTTGACAGGGTCTCCCCAAATTTTTTCAACAAAATGAACTTGATCTCATTGTCCTCTAGGTCGTTCCCTTTGATAGCACATGTATACGAGGTTACATATTCGTTTGGGTCGGTCGTTCTGTTATACTTGGGTATTTTGGGCATACGGAATTTCTTGGGGATCGGCTTCGGAGCCGCACTTGGTGGAAAAGGTTTTTACATGAACTTCCTAAAATCCAGGCCTTTTAACACTAGGGGTGCCCCTGGGATTTGGTCAACCCTGGAATTGTAGGTTTCCACCTTTTTGTCATTTGCCTCGATCTTTTTCTCCCCTGATTCCATCTGTTTTGTTAGCTCCTCGAGCATCTTTATAATTTCGAGGTTCGCCCCCGATCCATGTTCATTCGACCTTCCTATGACTAATTCGTCCCTGCGGGTAATTTCCTGGGAAGGACCGGGCTCAACCATGTTCGGTGCATGGAATCGATTTTGTAACTGAGCTATCACCGTCTGTTGAGCCTGTAAAATTTTGAAGATTACTCGTAGGCTGATCCCGTCCTCTTCAACATTTTGGGGGTTTCGAGCTACCGATCGGACTCCTCTGTGAATGCTATTTGCAGGGTCGGTAGGAGGATCCGCATCAACAGCCACATGTGAGTTAGCGTCAATTGGATCTACAATCGGGATCTCATTACCAAGCGCTATGTTGTTATTTTCACCTTAGTGACCGGAATTAAAGACACTTCAAAGAGCAAGTGTGAAGCAGTGTGTGTGTTATGCAGATTTGTATCAAATAACCACTATTATCCTTAGCACCACGGTGGGCGCCAAACTGTTTTTCTCTCAAAATCAGATAACAATTAAATTTACTCGCGATTTTAAAGATATGTGATCTAATTTGATACAAAAGTGAGAAACCAAATTGAAATGAAAATTAATGAAAAAAATATAGAATTAATGATAAAAATGAATGCAAACCACACAAGTTAGGTGGTGCTGGCCTTGTATGTTGAATGTCCTTGGGCCAAGAGACGTTACAATTGGGGTCAGAAACAGAATAATCAGGCAGTACTCGCTAAAGAGATCAGTATATTGCTATTTTTCGTGATCAGATCAAAGTTCCCCTTACAAATAATTAGATCCCCTTTATATAGTAGGTGAATCCTACTTTAGATACAATTATGTATAAGGTAAAAAATTTCCTGATTTGCTAATTAAGCGGTTCCATTGATTCGTGCCGAGATTCCCGCCGCAATGCTCGACCCATTATGGATATTCTGGCTTTTCGTTATTTAGGTTCGACGATCTTCCCTCGAGCATGTTCGGGGTCAGGATCGGTTCTGAATCACGGGCTCAATGTTCTCGAAGACAGGCATTCTAATCTCATGTCCTGCTTTGATGAAGCTCGGAGTCAATCTTCAACTCTTCGTGTTCTGAGCCCGATCTGTCTTGTATTAATCGAGCCTGATTTCGACCGTGTACAATAGATTATATAGAAGATGATTATACTTTATTTTTTAATAAAAAAAATAACCTGCACGTTAATAACTTATAGGTTAAGACATATTATCTGGAAACAATTATTTAAAACAGTGCTATGAATTAATTTCTTGGAACAAATGGAGCCCCTCCTTTTACTTCTAGCTCAAGGCATTTATTTACTTAAATGATAAAAAGATTAAGCTCTTGTTTGACTATAGATTCTTTTTTTTTTTGGTTAAATATAAGTTTTAATTAATAGAAGTAAGGTACAAAGATGGAGGGGGACATAAACCTTACATCCCAAAAGTAGATACATATACCTATAATCATCCTAAAGTGTTCTAAGAGTAACTGAGTAGAAAAAGGGAGTTAGACCTATTGTGATGTGACGATTGCCTATTTTGTCGTAGCCAGTCGTATGTACAAAAACAATGTGCATGTTTCCTAGGCTAGCTATACAAAAAAAGTACATGTGTTTCTACTTTGGCTATGGTGTTAGGATTTAGCAAAAGAGTGACAAAAAAGCGCGCGCAATCTTCAATTTTACTTTGACCTGTGAGGCAAGTAAAGCCAAGTTGAAGATGACTATTGGTGTATATCTTGTGGCTGCACAGTTGTATTTTTGTCTGTGCCTTTTCGAGTATGCTTTTGTTGATGCTGTGCTTGTTGTGAGCTATGTGTTGTGACTTTTGCTGGGAGCTGGATTTGTTGTTTCTGATGATGATCCAGTGTGGGAAGGATGTATGAGGTTGATGTGATATGTTATAGTTGTTGGTTGCTGTGCTTTCTTCTGAGGTTACCTTTTGGTGAGTCTGTTGATGTTTGGTACTTTGGAGGATGCTTGAATTTGATAGGAGTGTGTGCTGTGTTCTCTTGTGATTGCTGGTACCTCTAACTTCTTGCTGATGTCCTTGACTTCTTTTGTTGTTCCTGCATGGATGGTGCTTCTGCTGATGCTGCATTGGCTGTATTGCTGTGATGAGGAGCTGCTGTTGTGTTATCCTGTGTATGTGTAGGCTGCTGCTTCTATGCTGTTGTGTGTTGATTGGATGTTGCTGCTGTTGTTGCTGGTTGAAAGGGTTGTTGCTGATGTTGTATTGGCATTGTTGTTTTTGTTGATGTGGGTTGTGTCCTTTGAGCAGTGTGGATGTTGCTGAAGGTTGTAATGCTTGGTAGTTGTTCTCAAAACTAGACCATGGTGATTGTTGTATTTGCAATAGAGTGAGCACCAAGAGTGCTAATACCACACATTGCAAGTGCAGCAATAGCCTGGTCTAGCTCAAGATGGCTTCTATCTTTGTGACATTGCAGGATTCAGTTATGATCTTGTTTCTATGGTTCTGAGACTGGTGATAAATGTTGCCTTAGTTGTTTATATTCTGTTGTTGGTGTGATGGTTGGTTTACTTGTTGAGACTGTTGCTGTGTGATGATTTCCTTTACTGATTTTATTGCTTTTTTTGGGTTTCTGCTGAGACCAGATATCTGCTTTGTGTTGCTGGTGAGTGCTGTGAGGAGTGGTTATGTTCTCTTCCGATGTGCCAGGATGTTCCAGTCCTTCTTTTCTGCAGAGAGCAGTGAGCCTGCGTTTCCTTGTGATGCTGTAAGGAGCAGTGAATCTTCTTTGATTGCAGTTTCTTTGTGGAAGTTTTCTCTGCTGTTGTTGTGGGAAGCAATGTTGTGTATGTTGTTGTTTTGCTGTCTTTGTGCCAGGATGGTAACATGTTGTTGTTGTGTTGCATTGTGATTGTGATGTTGTTGTTGAGTGATTGTGTTACATGTTGTTGTTGAATGGTTGTGCTGCATTGGCATATTCCTGTTTTTGTTCTTTGCAGCCTGCAAGAGGTCACTTGGTATGTTTTCTTTCCTGCAATCAGCATAAAACCAGTTAGTGTATCTAGCAGTGGATATGCTAGTGTATGGCCAATGTTGTGTATGATGTTGTTATTCCAAGATAGCAACCTGCTGTTGTTGTGCTCTCCAGTGATTGTGCTGCATTGGCATATGGCTGTTTTTGCTTCAAACAGCAACAAGAAGCCAGTTGATATGTCTTGATGGTGTTGTTGCTGCTGTGCTTTTGCTTTGTTGCAGAGATACAGTTTCTTCTTTCTTGCATTCAGTGAAAAACCAGTTATTGTATCTAGCATCAGATAGCAACATGTTAGTGTAGAACCAATGTTGTAGCCTCCTCTGTTCTTCTATGAGCTTTATGGAGAGTTTAGGCTTTAATGTGATCAGATAGTGTGCCTGCAGAATTAGAGAGAGTATTAGTACAACATTGTAAGTTTTTGAGCTATTGATGTTAATCATTTGTACAGTAATGAGAAAGTGTGTCAGTGGCTTGGTGTAAGACCACTGCTTCCTTTTTTTGCTTGCTATGTTGTTACTTTCACTCTTAATTGTGGACATTGTAGTTTATCTTCCTTAACTATTCTTCTTCCCTGTATGTCTAGCTGCCAGAAATCATGGCACTCAATTCTCTCAAAATCTAGTGCATAGTTTGCAAGATGGTCAGCCAGTTTATTTCCTTCTCTGTATATGTGTGTTACATTAAGTGTGAAGGCTTCTTTCAGCTGCAGTATCTCCTCTATTTGATCAATTATGCACCATGATGGCTTCCATATGCCATTAATGATGTTGTTCAATAGCATTGAGTCTGTTTGCAGCCATATGTGAGAGTAGCTTTGTGATCTGCAGTATCTCAGTGCTTCCACTATAGCTGTTGCTTCTGCTATGGTATTTGTTCCTGCCATTTGTGTGGGACATTAAGTCCTGGTTTTCTTGCTTGGACTAGTGCTTGTAATGCTGTGGAAACTTGATATATGACCCTGCTAATTGTGACAGTTTCTCCATGTTTGCAACGGTTCCTTCTTTTCCATAGCTCCCATACAATGCAAGATGGAACTGCCTGCAGTACAGGTTTGAGTCTGTCGACTGTTTGTGTTGTCTAGCACTTGGTTATTGCTTGATGGAAAGATAGGCTTTCAAGAGCAATTCCTGCTCTTGGCAGAAAGTATTTTCATACTTGAGTTGCTGTGCTAGATGTAAAGAAGAGGTGTACCAAGGTTTCCTCCTTTGGTTGTGTGCAACACCAGCATTTGGATGGCATTTGATATCCAAGTCTTTTCAAGAAGTCATCTAGGGGTAGTTTAGCCTTCCAGACTCTCCACATGAAGAAGACAATCTTAAAAGGAAGGCCTTTAACCCAAATCATCTTGTAGGCTCTTTTGGGTTCATCTCTTCTTCTGATGTAGTCCCAGGCAGATTTAACACTGAAATTTCCTTGTGTTTGTAGCATCCAGTGTGGTATATCCATGGTATCTCCCCTGTTTGGAGGCTTTATTACTTCCACTATGTGTGCTGCAAATTCTTGTGGCAGAGCTTCTGAGAGTTTGTCTACTTCCAGTTTCCTTTTTGCAGGACATCATTTACATTATTTATTGAGTAGTCTATTGGAAAGTCTGCTGGTACTATGAAGTAAAGTGCTCCCAATCCTGTCCAGTTGTCATACCAGAAGAGTGATGATCCCATTTTTAGCTGCAGTTGATTTGATATTCTATGCTCTCTCTACATTCTAGCATCTTCTTCCAAGCTTGTGTTCCTCTTTTCCATGGGACTAATACTACATTGTGTTTTTTGCAGTATTTTTGGCACATGTTGGCGCTCCAGAGACTAGGTTTGGTTCTAAAATTCCACCATAGCTTACAGAAGAGAGCTTTGGACATATCATGTAGTGATCTGAAGCCTGCCCCTCTCCTCACAGGGCATGCATAAAGTGCTCCATGAGGACCCAGTGTCTGCTGCTTCCTCCTACAGTGCTGCTCTAGAAGAATTGAGCAAACAGTTTGTGTAGATTGTTTATTACCTGTTTTGGAGGGTTTACAACTGATAGTAGATGTACCGGCATGCTTTGGAGAACATGTTTGATCAAAACTGCTCTGCCTCCAATTGACAGTAGTTTGCCTTTCCAGGATTGTAGTCTATCTTGTACTTTAGTGACAATGTCTTGATAATAGATTATTCTTCTTCTGGAGTAGAAAATGGGACAACCTAGATATGTGAATGGGAACTCTTGCCTTCCAATGCCAGTGACTCTTTCAACTTTTGTGATCACTTCAGTACTGGCAGAGTGGTGCATATAGATGGCTGACTTGCTTTTGTTGACTAGCTGGCCAGATGCTGCTTCACATGCATGTAGAACTTACATTATCAGTTGTAAGGAGGTGGATATCAGAAGAAGAGAAAATGATTGTGTCATTTGCATATGAGAGTGTTTATTTTTTTATAATTTTTTTTTGAAAATATTATTTGTTCATGGAATATGATCAGCTTTGAAAAAAATTGATTTTTTTTCAAATTCCCAAAACCTAATTTTTTAAATTTTTTTTATCCATTTACAAAACTGTAATTTTTTCAAATAAACTATATATTTTTAAATATAATTTTAACTTTTAAAATTATTTTTTAATAAATTTTTTTTTTTTTAAATTTTAATCAAATCTATGTTCAAATCGCTAGCTAAGTAGAAGGGATTATTAAAGAGGAATAAAGGAAAAGAAAATAATGTGCGGATTTTGTCTCGACCCGAAAGATGGAGCCCTTGTACGATATGTGTGGCGTGCGTAGACCCATTCTCGATTTCTGCGGCGCAAACACTCTCTTTTACAATATTTCTCCAATTTCACCAGTCGTCTACAGTCTACATATGACTGCTCACCTTTCTTATCAATCCCATTTTTTCAAAATATCCATTTCGATTCATGTTAAACTCCAAGCTAAGCCATGCAAGTAATTGAGACCTCTTGAGCTGAACAAAAGAATACCCAAAAATTCCTCTTTTCAAACACCCATTTGCAATTACTAATCAGTGATCAAAGATAAATCCTTTTGCTCCACAATCGCCATGCTTTTCCATTTTGATTTAAAAGAATTTCAAGAAAAGTTGTCCACTCAACTCCGGCCGTTTCAACGGTCTTTCCAGTTCTGGACTCGGGCTGCTGATATTTATACTGGTTATAAAGTAACCCCTTTTGTCTCTTTCA
Source organism: Nicotiana obtusifolia (assembly GCA_002018475.1). Taxonomy (NCBI): domain Eukaryota; kingdom Viridiplantae; phylum Streptophyta; class Magnoliopsida; order Solanales; family Solanaceae; genus Nicotiana; species Nicotiana obtusifolia. Next base: position 174,107 of record MCJB01001325.1, on the reverse strand, counting down.
TTCTGTGTTGGTATATATATAGCTCTTTTGTTCCTTAATAGACCAATTATATTAAAGTTGAGGTCTTTTTGGGTTTGCGTAGGTATTTCAGGTAAGAGCATGTTTAGAGAAGGATGTGCAGAAACAGGAGGTAATGTGGGAGAAGCAGCACGAGGTTGCTGCTGACAAGATATATAACATGTGTTCTGACCTTGGTGGGTTTTTCCTCAAGGTACTTCTTCTATTAATACAAGGATTTAAGTTATACAACAACAGTGCAGTGAATTTTTACACTATCAATGTAATGGAACCAGGTTATTTACCATTCGTTCTAAGTTACTAATCAATGCTTATTAAATAAAGTTACCTGATCATATAAATATTTTTTATGCCATTAATGCATAGAATTTAAACTATTAAACGAAGAATCCAATTTCTTTATTTATAAGGGGTTTGGATTCATTGTTATTTGCTTCAATTTTCTAAATCTTGAACAGTCACCATGCGATCGAAATTTGGTTTCTCCTTTTTTTCATCAAGCTATTAGTAAAATCTTTATGACCGAAAAGTATTAATCTCGGGCCGCTCCCCACCCTGTTGAGGAAATCGCGTGATTGCCATTGGTTATGCTTCAGAAGTTGCACATTAGTATGATATTATGAATTACTATGTTATCACAGGGCGTTGTTTTTAATTGTTTGTTTCAGTTATTTTTTAAAGTTTATGTTGTATTGTAATACCTGTTAAATATTTAGTCTTTTGATGCTTACTGATGTCAGGTTGCCCAAATAGTTGGGAAGCCAGATTTGGCGCCAGCTGCATGGGTCAAAAGGCTTGTTACTCTATGTGATCAAGCACCAGCTACACCATACAATGTGGTTAGGGCAGTGCTCGAGAAGGAGTTGGGTCAAAGTATTGATGAATTGTTCGAATATTTTGACAAGGATCCACTAGGCTCTGCCTCTATTGCGCAGGTATCTACTTTTTTGCTCTCTTTCTCGTTCTTGTTAAATTATAGAATGTTCAAAAACACATTTCTTTGCTAGAAAAAATTGGAATCACGGGATGAAAGATAAGAAAGCTGGTTAAGTGTTTAAGCGATCCATTTGAGTAGTCTTTATTTCTTTAAGCTCAAACCAATAGTAAGGAAGTTTATAGATTTAATCATAGAATTTAATTCATGTTCAAATCTAAAACATTATCTTGTCATTCTTGGTTTAAGACTTGCTGCAAAAGTTAATTTTATGTATGATTTTTTCAGGTTCATCGAGCAAGACTCAAAGGTGACAAGAATGATGTTGTTGTCAAGGTAAGCATTTGAATGTCATCTTTCATATTATTGTGAGGTTCTAATTGTCATACAACTGTAGGTCCAACATCCTGGGGTTCAGGAATTGATGATGACTGATATCCGCAACTTGCAAGCCTTTGCGTTATATATTCAGAAGACAGATGTCAAGTTTGATCTGTTCTCCGTTACCAAGGAAATGGAGAAACAGGTGCAAAACGTTCACGAATTTGCAATGTGTATTGTACTATTAGGCTTTTCATTTTCTTTTCTTCTCCTATCCTTATCCATGATATTTTCTTGCTTTAATTTTTTCTATATGCTGAGGTTCTCCTACTGGAGGACTTAATTGTAATTGATCTAGTTCATGAAAAAGGAAGGAATACGAAACTGGAATTAATTCTAGATGCTTCCTATGATTATAGGACTTTCCAAGTCTGTTTTTGTGCTATGGGCGATACTCTGTACTGCTATAACTAAAGTTCTTCCAGAGAATGGTATGCCGTGTCTCAACTGCTTAAAGCAAAAGTAGAAAGCCTGTTCATCTTATTTGATTATCATCCGTAGACCTAGTACGTCTTTACACTTTCATGCTGATTTTCGTTCAGTCTTTTTAGCATACCCATAGTCGGTATATCATAAGTGCCTACAAGAACAATATGTTCATGCTCAGCAGGAAAATGTTTGTTACTGCAACTTATAAGAAAATGTTCATTATCCGATTCAATCTATGTCAATGCTCAGTAGGTTATCATTGCTGACGAATGAAAACATAGAAGTTGTACCACATAAGACTAGTTGTTTTCCTCCGTAAGCTGAATTTTGAACTAGATTGTATATATTGAGTGATTTCCAAACCCAAAGCCACCTTTTATATTTTGTGTGATAGAATTCCTAAACCCTTCTTGTTTCCTTTGCTCACCTACATATTTTGCATTTCTCTTGGTAGCAGTTTCTAATTTATAGTAGGCTGCCATTGTTGTTTCCATCCCCTATGAAATACTGTTCTTGTGTTTTACTCTGTGCAAAAATGGTATTAATTAGGAGATGGTCAGATGCAATCTTTTATATATTGGTTTTGCTTTCTATGTGGTGTACTTGACTTCTCTAATGTTTGTTGTGGCACTATTGTTTGTCTACAAGACTCTAAATATTTAAAAAATCAGGGACTATGCACCAACTGATATGTTGGTATTTGCATGCAGCAAGTTGACTTCCTCTCACCTGAATACTATTACTTAAAAAATCAGTGAATATGCACCAACTGATATGTTGGTATTTGCATGCAGCTAGTTGACTTCCACTCACCTGAATACTATTACTTGGTTAAGTGAATCTAGTAGATTATTTTTTTCCCCGACTTTTGCGTCTTTGAAGTAATCTGGTTTTAACTTGTTCATTGAAGATTAGCTATGAATTCAACTTTGTGAGGGAGGCTGAAGCTATGGCAAGAATTCGTCATTTCCTTTGCCAGAATAACAAAAAGTCCCCTGTTCGGGTACCTCGTGTGATACGAGACATAGTCAGCAGGTACGCTCAGGTGAAGAAAATTTATTTTGTACGAGTTGGATTGTGAAGCATAAGATGAAACTATTTACTTTAGCTCCTCTATTGGTTATTAATTACATTGTGTTTCTATTAATGTGTTTAACTTTGTCAAGACTTTTTCTTTAACCTATAAGTGTTTAACTTTGTTATGACTTGACTAAGTATCGAACAAAAGTCTACTAGTTTTTACTGTGATACTAGTTCATTGTACGTATATGTCAGATCCTTAACATAAGGCTTTTCTTCAAACGCACTGTTATTAGCAACGCATAGTCAATGATACACGTGGATCACTTTGTCATTTGCAGTTTGTTTCATACTCACTTTATTATAAGCTTTATAGTCTCCCTGATACTGTAATTGCAAGACAATCAAATATTTGTTTGCATGTAATGAGGATTGATATAATATTTTCTGTTGTCCTGGTTCTTCCTGAAAGAAATATTACTTTTGATCACCTACTCATGGAATTAACCCTCATACACTGGGTGACAAATGTGTAGTCTACTAACGCCCACATGCTATGGGACTTGAATGTGAGATTGGTTCAACATTGCTGTTTCAAGATTTTTCTAGTGGGATCACTTCATTTGAATGATATCTTATCAAGTCTATTTGGCCTTGCCTTAGTCATTCTATGTTTTTCTTTATATTATATATTCTTCAGATAAGTTGCTTCAGAGTAGTTTTAACCAAATATGTGGAGTTTTACAAGTGGTCTGGTGTTTTTCCTTTTAGAAAGAATATTTGATGTATTGATTTGATATTGTGGGCAGTGAAGAAATGGGTGGGTGGAGGTATTTGCATCGGATTTTATGAGAGTGGATGCTGGGTGTTTGCACTAGACTAGTCTACAAAAAAGGTAAGTTAGCAAATTATAAAGGATAGGTGGAGTGGTAGGAGAAAATACTTGTGAAAGAACCAAAAAAATAAAAGGAAAAAGAAAACCTTATGCTTGTTCCTTCTGGTGCGGGATTAGATCCTGTAGCAGGACCTTGAAACACATAAAGTTATGTAATCCACCACTTAAGGTTAGCTTTTGTTTTGTATGTTTAGTTCAAGAACTCTACTTCTACCCCTTTATATCTATTTCTGAAGATGTCAAAGGTGCGTTTCCATGTGCTTATGCAGCTCCACAGGTTCCACTTGTTCTATCTTATATTTCTCTTCTCTGCATTAGTTTGATTTTTGAGCTAATTTTAGTTAGTTGATTGACAATGATGGGAATAACTATTTCTCGCGTGAATTTTGGTTTATTTCTGTTGATATTCTACCTATGTGTACACCTGAGCAATCACTTCTTTATGCTGCTACTAGGAGGGTTCTAGTGATGGAATACATTGATGGCATACCCATTTTGAAGCTAGGAGATGAAATGGCAAAGAGAGGCATACATCCTGATGGCAAGTTAGCAGCATCTGCAAAACAGTAAGTCCCTGAATTATCCTAAAACTTGTTCTGAACCTATCTGCTTGTTCATACACCGACCCGTTTCCTTGATGTATACAAAGTCTTCCGCCTTTGTTCCCCTCTAAAGTGGTCATTTTTCGTGTCCGTGTATATTTAGATGCCCATGTGGAACTCCTCTATGTTGTTCTTTTCTTGAAATGTTTATAGTGAAGCTCCCCCTTTTTCATTCTTAAAATGCAGGAATATCCTTAAAAATTTGTCACTTGCTTATGGACAAATGATACTCAAGAGTGGTTTCTTCCATGCAGATCCTCATCCGGGAAACATTCTGATCTGTAAAGGTTCTGAGGCAAGTGCACATTGGAGTACCTAAAACTTATCCCTGAACTAAGCATTTACCGACACCCTTCTCGCAATTAATGTACATCAGAGATTGTTATTTACATTATTCCTTTCAGGCTGCATTGCTTGATTATGGACAAGTGAAGGATCTTCCTGATGAACTGAGGCTTGGATATGCTAAGTTGGTTCTTGCGATTGCCGATAATGACCCTTTAAGAGCATCAGACAGCTATAGGTGCTATAATTTGCCCTGAAACTTTTTGTTGTAAATTTATATTTTTCCTCTTTCTGCTTTCACTGCAAAAGAGAATTAGGGCGGTGTCTGTTACTCTCCAATTACTCTAGAATGGGAGAAATCAGTTACTGTCCTTTGTTTGAATAGCAGTCTTCTTTTGCCAGTTGTTATGCACATGCACAGAGAAAGAGAGAGAGAGAAAGGGGGGAGGGTGGGAGG